>CABHPQ010157080.1:46522-73407 GCA_902168405.1 Peromyscus aztecus | reverse complement strand
AAGTTCAAGATTTGCTTGGCACAAGCTTGGGGTCCAGCTCAGGGAAGATGGGAGAACTTTGGGGCCATGAATTTGGTTGATCTTTTAAAAAATGGATTTCCCAGGTGGTGACACATACAGATAGTTCCAGAAAGTCAGCCATCTATGTAACAAGGTTCTGTCTCAAAAAGAAAGAAAGAAAGAAAAGGAAGGAAGGAAGAAAGAAAGAAAAAAAGAAAGAAAGAAAGAAAGGAAGGAAGGAAGGAAGGAAGGAAGGAAGGAAGGAAGGAAGGAAGGAAGGAAGGAAAAAATGAAAGAGAATAAATTTTTTGAAAAAAGGCTAAGGGAGGCAGAGATGGGGACAGATATTCTAGGTATATATTAGATTGGGCAAAAGCTTAATGGCCAATAACAGTATCATAGAACATGTGAAAGGATATGAATGGGGGAAAGATGAAAAGGTTATCTATTGCTATAATAAGACACCATGACCAGCTTATAGGGAATACCTTTATTGGGGCTCATAGTTCAAGAGGGTGAGAGTCCATGATCATTATGATGAGCAACACAGTAGCAGACAAGCAGGCGTGTGACTGGAACAGTATCTGAGGGATTACATCTGATCCACAAGTAGGAGGCAGTGACACACCCACTCCAAGGTCGCATCTCTTAATCCTTGCTAAACAGTTCCATCAACTGGGGACCAAACATTCAAACGCATGAGGCTGGGAGTTGTCATTCTCATCCAAACCACCAGGAAGGTGTCGAACATGGTCAACATGTATATCAAGGCTTCCCCGTACTATGTACAGGATTCCCTTCCTGGTGTATCTCTAGCTACCTTTCGGCAGTAGTTAATTTGGGTAATTAACTCTGAGAGCAGGGGCCACAGTAGTGATTTTCTTTGTGTTTTGTGGTGTTCTTTAATGCTGAGCCTTTTCAAGGAGTGCCTCTTTTCCTGGGGCAGACAGATGCACTTCACCACTGAATGAACTCCACAGTTATAAACAGGACCTCTGGGGACATGGGGAAAGGCAAGGAACATGTGTTGGAGCTGGCTTTCAATGGTCTGCGAGAATATTATGGGAGTCATTTTTGCTTCAGGACTTTGAGCTCCAAAGAAAGAGCATCCGTGTTTCTGGCAGGATGGGAGTGGAACTCTGAGAAAGGTGAGCCGGAGTGAGGCCTGTTTCCCTCCATTCAGTTTCCACCCCTGACACTAATTGCGCCTCTCTGAATGAACCAGCTGGAAGAAAACATGAAAGCCGAGTAGAGAAAGCCAAGTGTGCATGAACCAGAGGGGTCGTTAGCAAGCAGCTAGTTCAACCCCTCATTTCCAGCCCCGAAAAGGTGTGGGGAGGTCTGGGTCTTTAGGACAAAGAGTACATCTGCTAACTCCCTTTTTCTCTTTCTCTAAAAAAAAAAAAAATCACATCTTTGCGTTTTAGACTGAATTCCCTGCCTATTGCAGAACTTCATGATCACTGGTGACGCTTATAGTCAAGCGACTTCACCAGGAATGTTCCTCTGAGTGCACAGGTGTGGGCCTCACTCAGTCAGTACCCAGACCATTTCCCCTAGCTGCCGGTCCCCACATGACGCCGGCTCTGCTGTTGGCAGAAGTCTGCCTGCTTACTACTGTTTGACGTCTGGATGGCTATTTATTTGGCCACATTAGGCTCTGCCTTGTGTGACACAAAATCATTGTAAAATAATGCATTATTAAGTGTGTTTTCAAATGAGGGGGAATAACCAGCAAGCTGTCAGTGATTGTTTTATTGTTGGAAGGAAAATAAATAAGTAAAATGTGGAGAAGGATGGCAGGAGTTACTCCAAGGAGGGTTTCAAATAGAGGCACTTGTTAAGTTTTATTGATGGAGGTTTGTAAAACATGGTTCGGAGTGAACCGAGGGCAGTCATGTAAATAACTGGCACACGTGCATAGCTTGTTATTTCTTCTATTGACACAGATGTGATAAATCCACTGTATTATGTGCGTTGGCTTAGATTAATGGGCACACAGCAAGACATACAAAAAATGAAGATCCGAAATGCAGACATAACTTACTGGCTGAAATTTGAGTGTTCAAGACAGTTGACAGTTGGCCAAGTCAACCGTTAGCTGGTGGACAACAGAAGAGTGCTCTGGGCAAGCACGTTGATGTTTGGACATCATGTTGATCAGTCCAGGATCTCCTTGGCATTGGAAAGGGACCAGGATCCCCATTCATCTACAGTTCTACAACGGAGATATAAGCATAAGCCATCAAGACATAGGGGCCTGGGGAGATGGCTCAATTAGAACAAGGGGGACCTGAGTTCAGACACTTGCTTTAATGAGTGAGAAAGCCAGGTGTGTTGTTGTATCCCTGGGACACGTGGGCACAGAGACAGGCAGATCCTGTGGTCTTGCTAGCTGAATAGCCTAACAATTTGGTGAACTTGAGGTGCAGTGGAAAGACCCTGTCTCAAATAATAAGGTGGAGAAGAACAGAAGTTACTGAAGTGTCTTTGGCCTCCAGACAGGCAAGTACATGTGATGGAACACACGTGGGCATGCACATACACTCACACACACACACACAGGATGGTATGACTGGAAAATCCTACTACCATGTTGTCTCATGTGGCCCTTACAAAACCCTGGGGAATTTTAAACATGTTTTATTCTTAATCTTATCATTTTCAGAAAATTGATGATCCTGCAAGTATGTCCTGATCCTAAAGTTAAATAGCAATGAATTCCAAAATTACTAATATTCTCTAGGGTCTTTCTTCCTTTCACTTGACAAGCATTTGTTGAGTGCCTACTATGTTCCAAGTCTGGGAACAGTAGTGACTAGATCCAGAAGTATACAATAAGCAAGTATATATATACATATATATATATATATATACATGTATATATATGACATATGTATAGAAGAAATAATAGGAGAGAGGGTGGGAAGTAAGAGGGTGCTTTATAATGAGTGCTGTGTCTAAGGACATACATGGGTAGGCACATGTACAGAGGGAAATGGAAGGAGTGGCCACATATTTCTGAGGTGAGGTGAGATAACCCATGAAGAGCCCTGGGATAAGAGTGCACTTGGGGAGTTTGAGGAATAGCGAGGAATCCTCTAAGACTGAGCTTGTGGGGAAGGGAAAATGGTTAGAAATGGAATCAGAGCACGAAGCGGGGGTCAGATCCTATGGAGTCCTTTGAAGCTAGGCTATAGAAAGAAGCTTCCAGGGGTGAACTGTCAATCTGACTGATGTGTGAAGGACAGATTGCAGGGAACCCAGCTGGGTTTCCACAGACAGCAGTCATCAGGCTGAAAGGTGATGGGGAGAAAGACGAGAAAGTAGCATCATCCAGTAGCATCATCACGATTTGTGGATGGATTGACAGGAGGTGTAAGACTGCTCTCAGCTTTCGCCCTAAGCAGCTGAGCGAGCATTTGTATTAACCTCTGAAATCAGGTTTAGGTAAAAGATATAAACAGTTTGGGTTAGCCCATATGATGTCTGAAATGCTTATCAGGTACAAAAATTGAGATCTGACGTGAATGAGTGGATCTATTCTATTTTTAGATGAGTGAGTGGAGATATAAATCTCAAAAGGTAACGCAAATATCCTACAGATTTTTCTCCTTTAAGGTTGAGCTTATTTACACATCAGGCAAGGAGAAATTCACTGAGTGGTTCTCCAAGGAGAAAAAAAGAATCTGAGTGTTTGAAGGTGCTAATGTACCTGCGAAGGAATGTGTAGGTCTAGATTGCTGTAAGTTTCTTTAAAATCGGTCTCTTTATTGGTCAGCAGTGACTCCTCCTCAGTTAGGTCCTAGATACCTTGAATTTCTTTGTTGTTGATCATTGTTAGTTGGCACAGTACAGTGTTTAGCTACAAAATTTCCCTGGCAAAGGCTGGCAGAACACAGAGACTTCTTCCTGTTCAGTCTGGAACAGCAAGCAAAGAAGAATGAGTGGGAATTACCACCACCAGTGGAGGAAGTGTTTAAGGACTACGTGGTTAACTGCAATGTGAGAAGTCTAAGAAGTAGGGAGGTGTCAGCTGGACCAAACATTGCACAGAGGGTCTTTAAGATCAAGATTGGGGTTGGCAGTGACCTCGACTTGGAAAAGCAACACAGTCTTGCTTTTTACCATATTTTAGGGAAGGTGGAACGAAGCGTGTAGAGACAAACTTCTGAAGAGATTTAGCTAAAGAGTTGTGATGTCAGTGGCTGGAGAAGAGTGTGGAGGTCAAGGAAGTTGTTTTGTTTCCTAAAGATGGTTCATGCTCTCTGTGGTCAAGATCAGCTTGGTACTCTGTAAAGGGGGAATAAACCACTGATGCAGGAGGCAGGGGCATCCATTGCAGCCACAGACTTCTCAAGGATGAGGTTGGCACCTCCTGGAAGGGGCTGATCCTACTCAAGAGGATAAACAGTGGAGCCTTCACACTCCACCCAGGTTCTGATTCCTGGTCATGACTACATATGCTTCTGCTTCCTCAGTGAGCTACAAAACAGGGCTGACGAGAGGAGAGAAAAGAAGGGGGCTCTGAAAAGCCCGAAGTTGGAAATAGCTATGCTAGAATGAAGTGGGTTGGCCAGGGAATAGAGGGGGGTTTCTGAGCAGGCCTGGGCATTCCTGGTGGTGCATTTAAAATGAGATCTATCAGCTTCATTGTGTATTCCTCTTCCCTCCTCAGTACCACATGCAGCTGATTCAAAACATCGGCGAAGGAGCAAGAGACAGACTCGTTAAGCTAGTGGGCACAGGAATAATATAAAGAGATGGGCCCTGGATCTCAGCTGAGGACAGCATGGGGGTGGTACAAAGGAAAAAGAGAGCAGTGTTGAGTGCTTGGGGTCTTGACTCTTTCTCAGTTCCCTACAGAGCCTAACGAGGGTTCAGGAAATCATTCGAGAGGGAAAAACTCTTACATTATGCGATCAATAATCCCTCAGTCCAGGTGTGTTTCTTCCCATTTGTCCCCTAGGCCATCCGGGGCTCACTTGGGCATCTGGAGGCTCGTCTCCTGTCCACCCTCCTGTCTCTTTCCTTTTTCACTCTTCATTCCCTGGAGTCCAAGACTCTCCTTGTTTTAGTCAGTAGCTTACTTCGCATCTTCCCAACTAGACAAAATAGAGTCGTTCCTGTTTATGAATAAACTTCTGTTTTTCGGGATTGGGCTGTGCCCCACCTGTAACCCTAACTGCAAATGGTTCTGTGCTGCCTGTTCCAGGAAAGAGCAACCTTGCCTTTGTTTCAGAAGTTATTATAACCATCTTGCAACCCTGTCTTTGTTTCAAAAGGTTATGATTACCTTGTTATGCCACTCCTGTAACACCTCCCCCCAATTTGCCTGCCAAATCCCCCATTTGAAAACCCCCTGCTTCTGAGCGATAAAAACCCATATCTTGCCCAAGTCCAGTGCTGACCTCTTGAACCCTGCCTTAGGGGAAGGCAGTCTGTGTATACATATTTTTAAAAGCTTGCTTTAGTTAATGGCTTGCTTTAATTAATCTGGCCATGATGATTTGGGTCGGTGGTCTTTCCCTTTGCATTTTGGGGGTTCACATCCCCTCCATTCTCTTAATTCAATGGCTTGCTTTTCATGGCATAGTTTTTCTTTATGCTGAGCTCACGTCCCACCAGGAATCTTGTAGATGGGAAGGGGTAGGAACTCTGAAGGAAGCTTGCAGCCCCTTTACCCTGCACTGTTCAATGAGGGTTCTTTAATCTGTGTATTCTAAAGTGATGCATGTTCTATGAACTATGGTTAGCATTTGCTCCTGTCCCAATGCCTCCAATTTTCGCAAGCAACTCCGTTTGTGTAGGCTCTGTTCTCCTTGGTATTCACATTCTCAGGCACGGGGTGGGTGGGGAATGTCCTTCTGCCTGCTCTCTCATTAGCTCTTCCCCCAGCTTCCCCTGGCTGATCACTGTGCTCACCTCCGCTAGGGACCTTCTAGAGGCTCTTGTGAGCCCTCAGTTCTGGGAGTTCTCGTAAAGGCAGTATAAAACATCCTGCTTTCTCTCCAATACCCAACTCTGAGGATGCCAAACAATTTGTTGGCATCCTCGGGCGACTCTAACAATGAGTAAAGTGCTATCATAGAGACAAGCTACAGCAATCTCCACGTCTCCTTGGTGGGTCATGACTCAGCCCCCAGAGACTTTCCTTTTGAATGCTCTCAGATACATTTTTTTTTAAACCTGAATATATTACCTGGACCTCTTCCAGGTAGAAAGTCATCTGCCATTCTGTGCCTACTCAGAGAGTCATAAGTGCTTCCTGAAGTCTACCCCATTCTCTGGATCCTTCTCATCCAGGAAAAAGTAAATGCCATTCCCAAACAGAAAGGGTATGAAAGATGACATCATTGACAAACATTGCTGAGGCTCCTCTGGTCTTGGTGTTCCTTCAGGATGGCTCACATTTGAGCAAGGCTGATGACTCAGTGCAGAACTGCCCACTCTCTTCACACTCATTCACTACAGGGGCTTGGTTCTCATTGTCTTCCTGGGCCCTTCACACTGTGGCCATGCTTGGTAGTAACCTCTGACCTTGAACATTACTTCAGGGGCCCTGGCAGGCATGGTAGAGAGCCAGTGTCTGCTTTGCAACAGTTTGTGGGGCACCCCTGTGGGGTGGTGGTACAGGTTTGGGCATTAGCATTAGGCCAACCTGGTCAGCTGACTCTTTGATGTCCCGCCTACTGTCTCTGTCTTTAGTAAAGGTATCTCATCTCATTAAGCATCGGTTTCCTCAACTTCAGACTGAGGAGACCAATAATACCAAACCACAGGTTATTGTAAGAAGTAAGTGAAATCATATACTTAAAATATTCAGTGTAGTACCAAAGCTACATCTGCTTAATTCATATTGCTATCTTCAGTTCTATTTTGTTTATGTTTGTGTGTGTGCACATGTGTGTGTCGCCTATCCTGGCTCCAGGTTCGTAATCTTCCCACCTCAGTGTCCCAAGTGCTGGCATTACAGAGTATGCCCTCACTTACAGCCATATTATTGATTTGTAAACCGCCTAGCCCTACCTAAGAGAACTCGTGCAGCCTTGAGTTCTCTTGTCTAAGTCTTACTGTCTCTCTCTAAAGCAGCATGGATGAGATAGCTTCTCCCTAGAGCCCACTTGCCGAACTCCTGTGGCCTTACCATGTACTTCCTCTGAGCCCTTCTGTAGACATGCTACAGGAAGGGGTAACTCCAAATTCAGTACTAATTTCTATAGACCAGATGTGAGAGGAAAGCAAAGATCTCTTTTCTGGGCGCCCAAAAGTCCGTGCTTCTATTTCAGCTCTGTGGGAGAAGGACAGAGATTGTTTTTTCCTTAGAGGGTACCAGTTAAGAGTTGGAGGAGTGTCTGTCCCTGTTGTCAGCTTTACCCAAGTGCCTAGAGAGAGATCGGAGGATGTAGCAACAGAAGACAGCGATGGGCACCCAGGCCAGAGATTTTCAAAGTGTGTGACATGGGGTCGATTCGGAAAGGAAGGGAGAGGAGGGGGACTCTGCATTGAAACCCTCGCACGTGGCCAGCACTCTATCGATGGAGCCATCTTCCCAACCTGTGATTTGTTCCTCTTGCCTTGGTTGGGAGACAATCTGCAGTCCTCAATTGCTGCTGCTTCAGAAGGTGTCTAAGAGGCTGCAAGGCAGAAGCTGGGGGAGGGCTTTGGCTACTCCTCCTGTGACTGACTCCGCAGGCCTGACCATTACAGCTGGCTGAAGTGGCAGGTCAGGTACCCCAGGGCAGAGCCTGGCCTGTGCTCTGGTCTGGATTCTCTCACTTGGCCCTTTCATCCCCAGTTGTTGCACCTTAAAAAAAAAAATGGAGAGGATGATCCCTAGCTGGAAAAGTGTCCGCACTGTGACTGTCATGTAACAGGACTAAAGGATGAGCAGGGTTTTTGTACCATGGAAACTGCGAAAGAAGCCCCAGCTCCCATCTTCCCTCCTCCCCTCCCCCAGCCTCACTGCACATCTATCCACCAAACAACTAATTTTCAGACCCTTCCTTCTTTAACAGGAAAAAGCTCTGCCCGCCATAAAACATTAGCAAATAGTGATGGATTTGGGGATTTTCAGGGAAGAACGGTGTGCGAGCATGTAGAGTGTGCTCATTTGCTTTGTAGATAGATTGTAATGACTTTTCACCACAAAACCCACTTGAGGTTCTGTTAAATAAAGAACTAATGCCACTTTGCTCTTTTCTCTCAACCCTTTTTCCCCCGCTCATGCAAATCCGAAACATTCATCCTCTGTGGCTCCCTGGCCTCTTGGATGTGGGGAACGCATAACGCAGTTTTTTTTTTTTTTATCCCTCCCTGAAAATAACATAATTGTGAAGTACTCGTAACTCTGAGTGCAATTTCAACCCTCTCATTGATAAGGCAATAACCCAAGCAAACAACATCGGATGAAGTTACAAGCCTGAGTGTGGGGATGGAGGCATTATTTGAATGAGATGAATCGGAGTTCTCTATAAAGTTGCACAAATTCTTACCAGCAGAATAGACTTTGGATAGAGCTATTAGACTGAGCCATTAAGCTGCCTGGCTTCCAGTTCGTCTTGCAGAGAGCCTCGACATGGACTTGCCCACAGTATTCAGACTTCTCAGATATGGTTCCCCTTGATAGAAAATGTACCTCACTGTCCTGAGGTCAACCCTGTCTATTTGAACCTCAGTCGTCTTTTGCTGATCTTTCTACTAAGTACCATGAGAACCTATTATGGACTTTCTTTTGGACTGATACTGAATGACAACTATGAGACCCATCCTATGCACAAGGGTCAGTGTTCTCTCCTTTGTTTTTGTGTCCAGGTCACAGTTCCCTGAAGTCACCCCCAGGAATGCCTTCTCCTCCTGATAACTTTGTATGGAATCTGACCTGGTCAATGAAAGACTCCTTCCCTTTCCTGTCCCACCGCAGCCGATACGGTAAGTGTTTTTTTGACAGTTATCTGTGACACACCATCACTGTCTTGTAATTAAGGAAGCTCTGAGATTCCACTTGTGATCACCGGTGATCCAGGAGTCCCTTAATCCCCTATAGGAAAACACGTATCACTGCACCCTCTGTCCTAAAAGAGTGCTCAAGAATACCACCATACCCTTCCAGCTAAGATGTTTGTGTTGCACTGTGAGTCCTGGAGGAAGCCAGTGGCTTTCTGGCTCACATAGTCCATCCTCCAAGCCTTCCTGGTACATGGAATCCTGGTATCCCTTCACTGTTCCTTCAATGTGACATTTATTTGTATTTGGTTGTAGCCTTCTGGATTTAAAGTTCTTACCTTTAGCATCTCTGTAGACCACAATCTCCTAAGAAGGGATTGTTATTAGGAAGGGCACAGGTCTTCCAGGGCCTCTTCAGTGACTCCATTGTATTTGGCTAACTTCTGTTCTCAAACAGGCTATCTGACATCATCTCTGTTCATTTGATGGCACAACAGCCTCAGAGATCAAGAGAACTGGTCCAATCCAGTGTTTACAGATGCAGAAACTGACCTTAGCGGTATCCCATAGAGTGGGCCCACTGGCCACAAAGTTGGTATTCTTTGCCTATAGACCTGTTTCCCTGCAAGAGGCCACCACCTCCACCTGTGAGCCTGCTGTCCTCTGAACCCTCAGGAAGCTGTGTTGACTCATTCTCAGTGCCCAGCCTAAAAGATCACAGTGGCAAGGGGCTAGAGGAGAGTTGGGGCTTTTCTGGGGAGCACCTTCATTTCTTGAGCTCTTTTGGTGAAAGCTCCTCAAGGACAGGTAATATGCTGTGTTTATTCCCCCGTTTTATTCCTTCCTGGGGAAGGTACTGCTAAAGGCTTATGTATGATGAATGAATGAAGAAGGCTTCCCGATATAGAATTCTCTCATCAAACTTAATTCAATTAAGTATTTATGAACCCAGTGCAGCGCTGAGTTCTAGATGCCCTTCTGGGCATATTTACCTATTCCTGCTCCTTAGTTTCTGCCCTTGGGCCTAACCTATTTAAAGTACACCTAACAGAGATGTTCCACTCACCATAGAAAAGCTCCTGTCGGAAGCCTGCCATCCCTCATCTGTTACACAGTTACTCTTGGCTTGTATTAATGGCACCTTTCATTTCGAATTGAAAGAAAGAAATGCATAAAAACCCCTTGGGCAATTTAGGATTCTCCTTTGACCTGAGATGGTGCTTGCCACTCCTTAGGATCCCAAGAGGGAGGGAAGGCTCAGTGGTTCTTTGGGAGGTTCAGCAGAAGGGTTTCTTTTTGATTTTACTTAAACACAAATGCTATCTTATGATAAGAAGTATCTATAAATAATTGAAAGCTGGTCTTTTGTGTGGTTGATGTTTCCTCACCAGGTATGTGCTGTAACTGGTCTTCAGATAACACTTGGAGTTCTCAATGTCATTCACTGTCTCTGTAGGACAACTTTTTGTAAAGTTTAGAATGTCTAAAAGTCAGCTCCTGAGTGCCATAGACAGCAACTATTGGTTCCCTGTGGAGGCCATTGAGGGAGGTTGCAGGTCCAAGGGGGAAAGCCATGGGAGTTTATGAGGACCCAATTACTTACCAATTGTACTTGGTAAACCCATGGCCCCTCTCTGAGCCCCACCTTCCTTCTCAGTATATTGGAAGACTGGGACAACTGGGGCAAAGAATAGATCAAGATGTTTCCTAAGA
Source organism: Peromyscus aztecus (assembly GCA_902168405.1). Classification (NCBI taxonomy): domain Eukaryota; kingdom Metazoa; phylum Chordata; class Mammalia; order Rodentia; family Cricetidae; genus Peromyscus; species Peromyscus aztecus. The sequence continues at coordinate 62,748 of CABHPQ010157080.1, read as the reverse complement.
TCCCTGTCAAAACATCCTCATGGTCCAGAACCTCATGATTTCCCTTCTTTGTTGAGCAGACTCAAGCCATTGGTCAGTTAGTGTCCAAACGCTGGACCAAGATATCAAAGTCAGCACCATCATTCGGGTTGGCTTAGGACAGAAGGATTGGCAGCTCCCCGGTGAACTATAGTAATGCTTCCCAATCCTTTCTATCCTTTTGCCATATTTCATTCTGTGGGACTCATGGAGACTGCAGGATCACCATCATCCCTTGCATTTCCATCTCTACATCAGTGTGGAGCTGATACAAACTCAAAAATCAGAGTTCATAGGCCAGATAAATAATTCTGTAGGCAGCTAATCCCATTGCCAGTGAGTGACATTGAGGATTCACCCTGAGACCTGTCACAGGGAAAGCTAATGGCAGAATGAGGGCCGGACTCCTATCTCCTCAGGGTGTTTTGTGGGGTCTCAGCCTACATGTCTATGAATCAAAAAGGCCAGCAGGCTCATGGGTGATAAATCCATACCTTTCATCTGCCAGGAAAGACATTTTAAGAAATGTTAACAACTTCATTAATTTTAAGTCCTCAAACATGGGCAGAGAAATTTGACTGGAAAATTGCTGCCTAAGGGGATAGTTCTTCAGATGGGGAGACATCATGGAGTCTTGGCCAGTGTAGGGTGGAACTTCACATTTGACTTAAGCTACATCATGGCGGACAGATGAGGGCAGAGAGAGCAGTATCAACAACCCAGCCATGGGTGACATGATTGACAGAGACAGGACAATCCTCTCTCAAGCAAGCTGTCCACCCTGAATCGAGAGTGGCTTTCTTCTTGCTAGTGTTTTATGAGAAGAGACGAGGTAGAAAGAGGCTAATAAGATTTACTCACCCCCAGCCTGTAATTATCTGCTTGAGGAAAAAGTTTGACCTACCTTTTTGAAGGCTCCCAATATTTCTTCTAATTTACGTCGGGGCCTTTTATGTTGTATAAAATATATTCTCTTCAGTGGCATTCAGTATCAGATTCCAGCTCTCTCTGGCTTCTGTCTTGAATGACGATAGCCAGCTAATTTCATCATGGGGAGCTGGGAGCTGCACATTCCTCTCCCAAGGCTTTGAAACAGAGAGGACATATGAAGACAGATTTTCCTCCCTGTATTTCCTTTTATCATTGGCTCTTATGCCTGTGGACTTAGTTATGGGCTTGGCTGAAGGATTAGGCTCTGAGTAGGCACGCAGATACAAAGGTCCTCCATCAGGTCCTGCTGGATGCTTCAAGAATACAGCTGCCGGGGTTGCAAAAGAGCATTTGATCCCCTTGGGTTGTAGAGGCACAAAGACAGATGGTGTTCTTCCTAACTTCAACTCTCATGTTTGCCCACTCTGGAGATGGGGAATCAGATCAGTGTTCTATTGTATTATCATTGTTGTCTGCATGTTTGTGTGCACCACTGTGTGTTTGTGTGTGTGCAAGTGTATGTGTGTGAATATCAGAGGCCAACCCTGGGTCTCATACTTAGGAACACTGTCTACCTATTTTGAAATAGGCTCTCTCATTGGTCTGGAGCTCACCAGTTAGACTAGACTGGTTGACCACTGGGTCCCAGTAGCTCCCTGTCACTGCTGCCCCAGCCCTGGGATTATATGTACAAGCTATCATTTTGCTCAGGTTCTCATACTTGCAGGGTAAGCACCCTACTGCCTGAGCTATACCTCTAACCCCTGGATCAATATTTTTGTTTTTTGTTTTTGTTTTTTGTTTGTTTGTTTGTTTTTGGTTTTTTTTTCTGAGACAGGGTTTCTCTGTGTAGCTTTGTGCCTTTCCTGGAACTCACTTTGTAGACCAGGCTGGCCTCGAACTCACAGAGCCTGGCTCTGCCTCCTAAGTACTGGGATTAAAGGCGTGCGCTGCCGCCGCCGCTGCCCGGCTGGATCAATATGTTAAAGAGAATAACTGGCGATTCTTCCCCAGGTGACCAAGGCAAAGGGTATTTTCATTTTTTTTCTTTTCAAAACTGTGGTACTTTACAAAACCCTCTGCCATGCATTTTTTTTTCATTTAAGTGGCATTATGAAATTTTAGTTATGGAATTGTAGTGAGGGGAAATTATTTCATATTCCGTGTTTACAGATATGTCAGTGGAAGGTGGAAGGAGTTTATTAGTAGGACTTTTAAGCTACTGAATGGATGAACTAAAAACAAAAGCAAAACAAACAAACAAAAAACCCCCTCAGATTCACCCCATGCTGAGAGTTCTGTCACATCACAAAGTTATTTCAGAGATGAACCATAGAATACATTCACTCTTCCTGCATGGCCTAGCATTGGAGCTGAAGGATCAGGCTGATGTACACTACCTTGGCTCTCTGTAGAACAAGCATCCGGTCTTTGAATCAAGACCCTTCCTGGCAGGCTAGGCATTTCTCCTCCCAAGAAGCATGTGGGTTGGGCCTCTTGGCACTGTAAACATCCTTATGTACTTTTCCATTTCAGAATATGATCCTTGTTATGGGTTGCATTATGCTACCCCAAAAGATACGTTTAAGTCCAAAGACCCCAGTACCTGTGAATGAGACTTTATTTAGCACAGTATCTTTGCAGCTATAATCAAATTAAAAAGATGACACAGGGATTCACTGGGCCCAGATTCGAAATGACTTCTGGGCTTAAAAGAAGAGAAACCATAGGCACGGATATGCACCAAACATCTTGTGGTTAAGAATTCAGAGACTGGGGCCATGCTTTGTATGCTAAGGAACACCAAGGATGCTGGCAGTATATTGGTGAAATTACTAAGGCCACTCCACATAGTTAAAAGGAAGATTTATTTAGTGGGTAACTTACAAATGAAGGGATAGGTAGGTGGCAGGTTCTGGAAAAGATGCAGCGGAGTCCAGCAGTGTTCTCTGGAGAACTCCCCTTGGTCTACCTCTCGCGTCCAGGTCCAGGAAACACCATGCGTCCGGATCTCAGGTCTTCAGGCCCTCCCCTGGCCCCACCCTGTAGGCATGATAGTTACCGAAGCCTCAATGGGGGTTGGAACTTCCAGACCAAAGCTGGAATGGCTACCCACTACAGCAGTAATACAAGCTGAAAGAGAGGTGTGGATTGGAGTCTTCTCCAGAGTTCAGAGGCAACATGGCCTTGGCAAATGCTTGATTTCAAGTCTCTTACCCCAGAACCATGGGAGAATAACATTTCCTTATTTTAAGGAGTCCTGTTTGTTGGGCTTTGTTATGACATCTCTAAGCATGAAGTTCAAAACCATCATCCATCCTCCACCACCCTCAAGTCCACAACTTTGGCTCTCACAAAATGATATATTCCTCCTGACATCTGAGCCTACAGAAGACATTGTTGGGCTTTGAATAAAAGTTCTATTGAAACTTTGTCTTCTTTTGGGACCAGTGGGACCGATCTAATTTAGGGGGCTGGTGCTTTTGGAAAGAAAAATTAGACTTTTTAATTATTTTCCCTGCCACCACCACCATCCGACCTGTTCATGTATCAATTTCTTTGATTGAAAAGAGTGGGTCAATTAAATCTATCTCTCAAAAAAAAAAAATTAACCTAGCACAGAATCAAAAGTGGAAAGCAAAAATTCCCCAGCTCCCTGTGGGAATTACTTCAGAGCTCTAGCAGGAAGACAGTTTGATCGTATTTCTGGAATTACATATTTAATGTGACTGCCCACAATCAGCCATTCTGGCCTTCCAGGAGTCTGGCGTCACTGAAAGGCAGCCCCCAGCCTCCCCCGTGAACTGTTGTCATGGCTGAAAGCTTCCTTAGCTTCTCTTTTGCCCTGTCCGGGAGATCCTTCTGTGTTCCTTTCCCAGCCCCATTCCACTGAGCTGAGAAATCAAGTTATTTCCTAGCTCATACATCTGTATTCTTATCTGCAAGATGGCAAGAAAAAAAGCCTCTGGATGCATTCACCAAAAACTCCGAGTCCCAGAGGGAACAATAATGCCAGCAGTCATACAAGACCCAAGAACATGGACCATCTGTCACCTCAAGGCCATGACCTGCTGGGAGCCAATGGAATCCATCCACAAAAATTCAATAGGAAGCAGCTGGCTTAGAAGAAGTATGTTTAAAGTGCTCCTGTTAGTCATATGCCTTTAAAAATGAGGATGCATAAAGCCAGTGAATAAATATGAATGAACATTTTATGTAAAGGCGCATTGAGCAAAGGAGAGGCAAAGAGGAAAAAATGTCTGAATCAAAGAGAAGGGAATGATTGACTAACTAGCATACATATGAGAAAAGCAGGTCCTGAGAAACCCACTGAAAATACTTGTCACAGACAGAGAAGAAAAGAGATGGGAGAGAGGGAGGAAGTGGGGGGATGAATCTCCATGACTAACTGATTTCTTATTTTCATATATTCCTTATCCTGCTAGCATGAAACAGCTGTCACCCCTGGACATGTAGCCCCCTAATACTCATTCAGATTGCGACCTTTCTCTTGATTATTGTTGCATCTTTACATGCCTAGATCATCCCCGCCCCCCTCGCTTACCGTGCTTCCAGTAACACAGGGAATGATTATGAGCATTCATTATTGAGCACCCACTGTGTACCGGGTTGTGTTCTAAACGTCACTGATAAAGTCGAATGGGATCCTTTCTCTTCCTTCAAGGGACTCTTCTATGTCTGTTCTATGATAAGTGCAGCTGTGGAGGCATGTCCAAAACACCCTGGGACACAAAGGCAGGAGATCCAGTTCCTTAGAGGACTCAGAGACATAGACATTGTAGAGATGGCCACAACTAAGCTTGAGTCCTTGGACTCCAGGAACATTGAAGAGACCAATGATGAGGGCATTCTGGGTAAGGAGAACACAGACATATGCAAGACCAGGTTCAGCTTTGTGATGCAGAGTGAAGATGAACTGCGAGGGGGCAGCAGGGACAAGACCAGAGAAATAGTTGCTTCTGAATGTGCTCAGGGTTTAGACCCTGAGCCCTGTGAAAGCACAGCTTCAGAGGGCGTGGTGGTTTTAAATAAGAATGGTCCCCATAGACTCTTGTTTGAATACGTAGTCACTCTCCTCTCCGGGGAGTGGCACTATTTGATAGGATTAGAAAGATTAAGAAGTGTGGCCTTCTTGGAAAGTGTGTCACTGAGGGTGGGCTTTGAATTTCAGAAGTCCATGCCAGGCCCAGTGTCTCTCTGCCTAGGATGGGATCATGATATAGCTACTGTTCCAACACCTGCCTGCATGCCGCCATGGTCCCCACCATGATGATAATGAACTAACCCTCTGAAACTATAAGCGAGCCCCAATTAAATACTTTCTTTTATAAAAGCTGCCTTTGCCATGGTGTCTCTTCACACAGCAATAGAATGTAACCAAGACAGAGGGACATCGGGGAGATGCTGGTCATGACAAAGAGCGCCTTTCTGGAGCATCCTCTCAAGTGACTGAGTGGATGGAGACACCATTAACTAACAAGAGAAGAGGAGACACATTTAGCAAGAAGAGGGGGCAACCAAGGCATCAAGAGAGAGGGCACAGGGGGCAAGATCCACGTTGGACAAGTTACATTTGAAATAATCTCCAGACGTCTAATGGACAGCGGAGAGGGTTGTTTTAAAAATGATAAGCAGCGTTGGTTACTGTCCAGAAAGGTCGTGAGGCATGAGCCACGACAAAACCCAGTATCAGAGCTTTATTAGGAGGAAGGGGGTGGGGGGACAAAAGAACCAGGCCTGGGGAAGAAGCACGTGCAGAGAGCAGAGAGGGGGTGGGGAGGAGAAAATAGAGAGGAGAGAGGAGTCGTCTATGTCTGACTTTTTAAGGATTCCCATGCACATGTGCAGGTAGGCTTACAGAGCTACACCACGCATGCGCTGATTGCCTGACCACGCGCAGTGTGCGATCACATAGAGATGTAAGTCCCCTTGCTTAGCTGCTGAACTGCGCAGTGCAGTGATGCAGCTGGAGTGGCAGCAGAATCCTAACAGAGAGTTGGGAAGTCTTTTCCCACCTCTTCTCCAGCTGTAAGAATTACATTCAGCAGCCGTGAGTGAGGTGCAGAGTTTTGTTTTGACAGCTTTGGGACACCTGAGCTATTGTATACAGAATATTTTTAACCAACCTAGAAAGGTAAGTGCCCAAAGCATATGCAGAAAAATGACTGATAGACGTGAGAGGCAGCCCTCTTAAAATGAAATATTTTGTCAGGAGCGACCTCAGATGCAAAACCACACATCAGAAGAGACCTCTCCTGTGTAGGACTTTAGCCAGACCATTTAGAAAGATGACGAGAATAATTTCATCTGTGAGAAATTCATAGGGATTGTGAGCTATCAGGGCCCACAGCTGTCTCGTCAAATAGCTTCATCTTTTAGCTGAGGAAGGGAAGGCCCAGAGTTGCCTGTATTATCTACAGGACAGTGGCAAAGTGGAGATTGAAACCTAGGCAGCCTCTTGGCAAACCCTGTGCCTTACCTCTCTATGGCAGAGGCATGGTTATGGCTATCACATGGAATTCCTCATACGTCAGCCCCAATTATTGCTTTATCTATCTCATTATCTGGACATCATGGGTGTCTGTCAGCCCAGCAGAGTTGTGTTGCCCCAAAAATTGCTTCAGTGTGCAACAGTGACCTCCTTGTAGAGATGAACTTCTTACCAGGCTTAGTGTAGGTGCCTCATAGCCACCTAGTGTTGTAGAATATTATTTTAAGGTGTGTTACATTTGTTTATGCTGTGGCATATTTGTTTAATGATGCAAAGATTTGTTGCATTATTTTATGTTGCATTTGTTTAGCTCTGTAAAGCTGTGTTACTGTGCCTGTCTAAAACACATGATTGGTCTAATAAAGAGCTGAATGTCAAATAGCAAGGCGGGAGAGAGGTTGGGCGGGACTGGCAGGCAGAGAGAATAAATAGGAGGAGGAAAAGCAATAAAGGAGCAAGAAAAGGAGAAGGAGAGGAGGACATCAGGGGCTTGTCACCCAGCTACACAGCCAGCAAGAGAGTAAAAAAGAAAAAACAGTTATACAGAGATAGAGAAAGGTAAAATCCTTAGATGAGATAAGTTAAGAAAAGCTGGCTAGAAATAAATCAAGCTAAGGCCAGGCGTTTATAAGTAAGAATAAGCCTCTGTGTGACTTATTTGGGAGCTGGGTGGTGGGCCCCCCCCCCCCCAAAGAGCCAAAGGAGTATAAAAGCAACCAACAACAACCTAGGGAACATCAAAATCTAGATTCTATAGATTCCAGGGGTCACTGCACCGGCAATTAGCTTGCGAATAATGGGCTTTTGCTATACCTCCAGGTTGCCCCTTTAACCTCTTCCCTAATCACTGCACTGGTGGTCTCCTAGCACCTGCCCAAAGACAAAACACAGAGCAGTGAGGAAAGGGAAGTCACCCTGGATCTCCGCTCCCATTCTTGTGAGTTTTCTTACTTTCAGTCACAGTCCTACTTTCTTTGATTCTGTCCTCTACCTGCACCCCCGACTCCCAGATGAAGAGCCACAAGTGACCAAATGTCTTTGGGAGAAAGAGAGAATCAAACGAGATCCTGCATAGGTCCCAATCCTAAGACGTCTGCCCTGGACAGATGCACATATGAGGAAAGCCAAATGGACCTGATAGGTTATATATGCATGTGTGTGTGCGCGTGTGCGCGCGCATACACACACGCACGCACACGCACACGCACATGCACACGCACACGCATATGTATATACTTGTAACAGTCAACATGAAATAGATCATTAATTTGGGAGGAGTGAGAGGAGAGGGGGAAGAGGGGTGATGTAGATGCAGTGCTCATGTATAAGATGCTCAAAAATATAAAATAAATTAAAAAAGTGTCAATGGTCATGATTCTTAGGGACGGTATTGTTGTGACAATTGTCAGGAAAGATCTGAGCATGCTCAGAGCACAGGTGTTTCATTAATGCTTTCTGAACTCCAGTGAGAGTAGTATCTTGTGTTTTGGTGTCATTCATAAATATATGCCCAAAGCTTTGTGCTTAAAACTTGTGAATGTCTAGTTTTCCCTCTCATAGCCTGAAAGTATTTATCTTTAATTATACCATAAAATGTAATATGGTTTCAAAACTCACAAAATCATACTATCGGGCAATGTTAGTTCCAAGTCCAGCTCAAATCTTTTTCTATCCTTTGTTCTCTGCACAAAGATACTTTACTCTCTGTTGAAATCTTATCAATCTTCAAGATGCTATGCACATATTGCCTGGCTTTTTTGTGTGTCTCCTGGCTGCACTGAGTCTGCATACTTTAAGAGTTAGATATGGGCAAACCCATCTCATCAGCTGGCCTGCAAGTGTATGACAGGTAGGGTACATGCTAGGGCAGCCTGGAATTCATCTGTTTCAATACTGTCATCAACTGGGAACCCTCAGGCTTTTTTGCAACACTCAGCAGATTCTGCCTCTCCGGAGACACAGTAGTAAGTGAAAGAAGCGCGTGGCATCTTCTCAGGTCCCCCTTGTCCGCTAGTTTCCTTCTCTTGCCATGGATGTTGCATGGCTCAGAGCTTTTCTCCTGGGTTCTCCTCTCAAGAGTCTCAGTCTCAAAGATCCACTTAGAGAGCTGTCATATTGACTGGTGGCATAGGCTGCTAAGGTTTCCTCATGTCCTCTGAACTCCTGTTTATTCTGTCTGAGACCTCCCACTTCACTCACAGAGAGCAAGAGCATGCATAAATGTCACTGACCTGGAGGACCAATAGGATCTCAAGCCTCAGTCCTCTTACTTTTCTAGACTGAAGTCCCTACCCCCTTAGCCAAGCCACCTGATAGATGCTTCAGTTTTCCCTTTATAAAATGAGGCTGGACTTGTTAATTTCAGAATACCTGTCATTTTTACTTACTTACAGTATTTTTCCCCCTGAGATGAAGAGAAGATTCTCCTTTTTTTCTGTCTACAGATTGTGTAGATGGAAACATTGTGATGACCACAGATGAGAGAAATGAGAATTGAGCTTTCTGTGCTGTCTACCACCGCCCCGTGAGCTCATGCTCACACACCTCCCCCTCCGAGACTGTGTTTATGTAATTGATTGATTAAAGGAGACTTGGCCCATCTTCTCTGCAGCTTGACTGTGAGCAAAACAGATGTCTTGAGTTGAGTGATTGGCTCCCAGATGCATCCCAGGACACAGGACGATGGGAAGGGAGTGAATGATTTCCAGTTCCCAGGCCCCCGTGACAAAGGAATGGTGGGTGTGAGTGAGGGGCGGAGAGGGGCCAGGTTGGGTATTTAGTGTTATGAAGTGAGGGGCCAGATGTTGATGGCAGCTGGTGGATTAATACCAAAGGTGACTGGTGGGCCAAGTGTCCCTTTAGGAAATTACCCAGGAAGAGGAAGTAGCAATCCTTAATCATCTAAGCCTGGGATGGAAGGAAGAACTCCCAGCTTCCTGCTGCCCAGCTGGTGAGAGCCACGTTAGAGAACTTAGTTTGGCCACCTTCCCAAAGGGGGCGGTTAGTCTAAGCATGGTAGTTATAGAAGAAAACTGAAATTGCTTTCTTTCGCCACTTCATTTCCTGATCAGGAGACAGGGCTCTATGCAGATTAAATGCCGTGCATGAAGTTGCGTGATCTCAGTTGAGGCCTTCTGGAGGAAGCGTTGAGCGATGAGCACCCATCCATCCCCCTTGCCTTCACACCTCTGAGTGAATCAAGGTTTGACACAGTCCTGCCCTCAGCACTATGAGTCCAGTGCTGCTGTTGACCGCTTTATCTACCTAAAACTAGCCTGGCAGCAATCTCTTGGTTTGATTGAGCGACCCTGTCTCACTGAACAGGTGCAAGAGTGATGGAGGATGATTACCAGCACTAACCTTGGGCTTGCACATGCACGTGTACATGCGTGTGCACACTTGCCTAGGCGCCCACACATGTATCCACTGTACCCACAGCCAAAATGATGCCCATTACAACATTAAGTCAACCTGTGTGCGCCTCACCATACTAGATATCCAGTGTACGCTTATTGTATTTATGCTTCCTCGTGAAAACCCCATGACACGGTCTCTGCTTTAACCCCCGTTTTGTAGACAGAAGAATGAAGAGCAAAGATGGTAAATAGTTTTCCCTGAGATACATGGCTGGCAGGTGGCAAAGCTAAGTTTTAAACATATCTTTAAAAAAAGCCTGATGTCAGACAGAATATATGCCTCTAAGGACACTTGTAGCATCTCCCCAGACACCTCAGTGCCTCTTACCCACAGGTCGATGTAAAAGAGAGAGGGGCAGGGGTTTCCCATTGTAGACAACATCTCCTTGAGCTCCTAAAGTCAAGTCAGCTCAGTTCATCCCCAAGGACGAAGTAATGTGCCTGCATAACAGAAGCCTGGGTGGTATGTGGGCATCTACCCATGTAGCTAAGAAAGAATGTCCAGGGTAAGGAGCCAGCTTTGTGGTTGAGTGTTTGCCTCACAATCCTGAGGGCCTGAGTTAGGATGCCAGAACCCACATAAATGTCAGGTGGCTGTGACAACCTGCCTGGAATTTGAATCGCAGAGGACAGAGAGCAAGCTGCCTAGTTAGACTAGCCATATTAGTGAGCTCTGGGTTTAAGACACCCTGCCTCATGGAGTAAGGTGTAAAATCAATTGAGAAAGATGTCCAGCATCAAATCTCGGGCCTTCGTATGCACACATACCCATATGCATGTGCGTGCGCGCGCACATGCGCGCGCGCACACACACACACAAATGGAGGAGAAAGCCTATCTTTGTTCATTATCTTATGTGAGTTCGTAGGAGATACGATATTTTAATCATTGTCATTCATGCTAACATGCTCCCCATCATATATATAAGGAAACCAAGCCTCAAGTGGTTAAATGAATTGCCCCAAATCACAAGACTCATTTGGCACAGTTCTGGGAAACATTCCAGGAACTTGCTGGTGATCTCTCCTCTTCTCTCCCAGCCTCGTGTGTTCTCTCATCTCATTCTCGCTGTAGCTTCTGGCCTATGAACAGACCTTCTCACCAGCAGGGAGCTTCCAGCAACCATCAAAGAGCAGTTTATTGGCAGAAAAGCAGATTTAGTTTGAGAGAACCCTAAAAGCCTTCCTGGAGATGAGTTGAGCCATCCAATCATTGGGAGATATTTGAAACCTAGCCATGTGTGGTTTTGCCAGCTCATTCCAGAAAAAAAATAAAACAACAATGACAACAAACACCAGTGGATTTTTGAGAATTTTCCTAATTGTATAAGTTATTGCTTTGTTTGTTTGTTACCCAAAGCTTTACGTAATTATAATGAAAATCACAGAGTTTTAGTACCGTTTCTGCAACCCACCTACTGTGCATCCTTTGGCAAGCCCCACAATGCCTCTGGCTTCAGTTTCTGCATCTCAGATGGACTCCAAAGTCCCTCATGATTCTTAGTGTCTACAATTGAGAGGTTCTGACAGATCTCTTAAGGAAATGAGACATTGGCTTGTGCCCCAGGATTGGCAGCTGCTAGGGGAGTTCCCTTGAGCTGGTATAGTCCTGAAGGACTGGCAGTTTGGGGAATGCTGGTTTCTCCTGCTCTGCTTAATGAACTGTGGCCTCAAATCCAGATGCCTCTAAAGGCCAATGGCAAGAACATGACCACATATCCCTGACACCTCCTGTGGTTTATTATTAAATAGACAAAGCAGACTTCTCAGGAACACACTGGGATGTCTTTGCCATGAAGTGCATGGGGCTAGCTAGAAGTGCCAATGAGTCCTGAGAAGTAAGAACTGGTGGTCAGTGACCATGACACTCAGGTAGCTCAGGCTTGATTCTTCCTATAGATATGGCATTCAAAAGGCCCTCACTGAGCAGGGGAAATGCCCTTTGTATTGTGTGACCCTGACTAGTGACATACATGACTCAGGATTAGTCTTTTGCTTGCACGGATCTAAGGGTTTGTCCAATGGAGGAAAAAGTTTTGACCTCAAATGTCATTTACTCCAAGTTCTAATAGCCTCTGGCTCTGGGATTGTTGCTTGAAGGTGATACTAGATGCAATATGGTGCGAAAGAATACTAAAAAGGGCCATCTGCCATCATAAAGAGTATTTCTCATGATAAACTGAAATCTGTATTAGGATGGGTATGAGCATGCAAATTATGAATCTGCCAAAGTCTGTTGAACGTTTGTGCCAGAGACAAGACCCTAGATCAACTGCTGGCCTGAGTTCTGAAACACTCTAGACAGAGATGAAGAGTCAATGTCTCGGGGCCCACAGGCATGGCATCATCTCATCTGGTTAATTCTACGTTTACTTCTTAACTTGGTGGGGAGACTGCTCTTTAAAGCCCCGCTATGTCTGAGGTCGCCTAGAACGTGGTTGATTTTGAGGGAATGTCTTGAAAACTAAAGGTAGTTACTGGTTCCTTGCCTTGAAATGGAGCCAAGGTGAAATTAGAAAGCCTGTGAGAAGTCTCAGCGTTAACAGGTTGAAGATGTAGACACAAAAGGCCGTGTGGGGGACCTCAGGGTGATCTGGATACAAAGGAGGACTGATGGATTTTCTAAGCCCAACGAAGGGGCGATCCAGTGTCTGAAGATGCCAAGTCTTCCTGTTGCCATTCTGTGGTGGTGTCGAGAGCAGCAGAACTCCGTCCCTTGAGTGTCTTTTACTGGTGTGTGGCTCGGGTTAAGAAGCCCCACCTCTGTCTTAACTGCTTTAGGCCTTAGGCATGATTGTTTTGTTGTTGCCAGCCTCACACTTTGCTAGAGACCAGATTTCCACCCATTTCCACCCGCAGATTCAGACTGTTCAAGAAGGTGGCCATTGCCAACCCCTCCAGGCATCCGTTCTACAGCATGACTCTTGATCAGTTATGGTACATTTTCCTGAATGACGGCGTTTTACGCTGAGGCAATGTTTGGGATTTACTCTTAGTATATTTGGGTTTTGAAATGTGGCCCCTGTCCTGGTAAGTTTCAGGGGATAGGTACAGCACACACACACACACACACACACACACACACACACACACACACACACACACACACACACGGAGGGGGAGGGGAAAGGAGAAAGGGAGAGAGGCAAGAGGAGCTCATTCCTGTCTTTACCTATTGTAAAACTTGCTTGTTTCCTTTAGTGAGTCTAAGAATCTAGAAGGGAAAAAGTTCCCCTTTAAATATTGCGCACCTGTAGCCTCCTTCCAATGCTAGTGACTGATGTCTGTAGGTTCATTGGTTTGGCTGTGAGACCCGGGGTGGTGGGGAGAGGGGGAGATGCAGCTGTGAGGCTGGAGAATCAGTGAGCCCCAGCGATGAGTGTTTCATGGGAAGGATGCTCTTTTTCTTCGATTTTTAAGTGTAGAAATTCAGGTTTAGAGAACAGTCCTCCCAGGGTCCTTCAGCTGCGGTGTGCAGGACCTAGAGCCGTCAAGACTGTGTCCTACCAAGGACTTATTTTACATCATTTTGTGTTCCTCCCAGCAGGCTGATCATTTCTAGAAAGTTCCACTATCTCTCTTCTATGAGGGAATTGATAAGAAAGACCAATATCGGGCATCAGTGATTGATTGCAGCTGCACACTCAGCAGTTAGGAAGAGTATCTCCTTTTCTTTTATAGTTTTAATTGGCACATGATAATTGGTTTTTTTTTTCCCCCTTCATTGTCATTTTTCAATGGTTAGCTTCTCATAGACCAAATGAGTCTGTGCAGCAAAGACTGAGATCTCTGGATCCTTGTGAGGGTCACAGTGGCTGTACAGGGCCTGACATTGAGGAGCAGTAGATCTGTCCCCTGAGGGCGGTGCAGAAATCTGCAGATGTGAACGGTGGGCAGAATTTAGGTCAAAGAACAGCCATCGTCACAGGGTCCTTGGTATATTAATTTCCTCTTTGCTGTGGCCACACACTTGATGAGGGGTGATGGGATGAAGTCAGGGTTAGTTTTGACTCATGCTTTGTAGGGGGATGCAGTTCATCATGGAGGCAAACACATGGCAGCCACTGAAGCTTGAGGTGACTGTTGTAGATGTAATTCTGAACAGTCTTATTAAATAAGAAACACAGCCAAATGCAGAGTTAAAAGCCCAAGAGGTCAGAGCAGCAGCCAAGAGCTAAGAACAAGACCGCCTTCTTAGCCCTCTCTGTCACTGTTGTCCTTCCCCTCAGAAAGAGACCTACTTCTTATGTGTCTTTTTATTGACTTTCTGTTCTTCCTTCTCATTGGTTGTAAACCCAACCATATGACCTCCTCATCACTGCCTATCTATACAGACCTCCAGGTCTCTATGGTTGATAATGAGATTAAAGGCATGTGTCTCCATGCTGGCTGTATCCTTGAACACACAGAGATCTGCCTGTCATGTGATCAGGATTAAGGGCGTGTGCTACCACTGCCAGACTTCTGCTAAATAGCTTGCTCTTAGCTCTGACCCCCAGGCAACTTTATTTATTAACATACAAATAAAATCACATTTCAGCACAAATAAAATATCACCATAGACTGTCACATTGTGCTCTGTTCAGGAAGCAGAGAGACATGAATGCTGCGGCTTTACCGACTTTCTCCTTTCTGTTCAGCCGAGGACCCCAGTGCATGGTGCTGCTCTCTCTCGGGGTGTCTTTCTTTTCAGTATTCCCTTCTGGGATCACCCTCATAGACACACCTAAAGATGTGACTCATTAATGCCCCGAGTGTTGTTTATTCTGATAAGCCAACAACTGAAGTTAGCCACCACACTCAAACATGACTTCATGTGGTCTTTGGCCCCAGATTTTGATTCTGGAGCTATGGTGGAGTGAGCAGAAAACCCTGAATTTACAGCGTGCTCTAGCCTTGGGTCCTCCTGGCTTTCCCTGGAGGTGGGCGGGGCCTATCATCTAGGTAAGAGTAACCTTTCTGAGCTCTGGTTTCCTCGTCTACAGAGGAGAACCCCCCCCACACACACACATATTTACACACATACACAACTTCTCAGTGTTGCTCTGTAGATTAACTATGGTGATGGAAAAATGTACTTAGAATGGTCCCCAGCAGATAACCTCAGGGATGCACTGGATACGATTTCCAGTCTCTTCCCTTGGGTGTGGACCTGCCCTGGCCTTTGGAAGGCCGAGCACTTTGACGACTCACTTGATCCTTCTGAATGCTTTCTGTGAAGGAGAGCTTGTAGCGCCTGCCTCATAGGCCCTGCGTCAGAAGAGGACAAAGGAGGTGCCCTATAACTAGAACCTCTGAAAAGACCCAAGGAAGAGGAGTCTTTCCTGGTGTCATAAGAGAAAATGATCCCAGATATTATTGCCTAAAGATATTAAAGGTGGCTTAGGAGGGAGGGGAAAAAAAAAAACCAACAACCTGTCTCTCGATGTTTTATAAGAAATTAAATCAGAATGTAGAAAAATCCAATTCAGTTTCACTCAAAATGAGCAGCAATATTAACTCCATTCCTAGTTAAAGCCAGGAAGTACAGCTGTGATAACTAAAGGGCGGCCTGCCTCCAAGGGAGAATTTCAAAACAAACTCATTTGGTGATGGGCCATTTGCATAGCCTGCTTTCCTAGGCGGCATCTGACCCAAACACAGTGGCTTATCACACTCCCCAGAGGCCAGACATCCCAGAATTGATGGTGCGCAGTCTGAGGTCTCTTTGCCTATTACGTACACAGGCACGTTTGCCAGGCAGTGTCTGATTCGGCCCAGCACATCTCCGTCTCAAACAGAACTGGGACGTCTTTACTTGGAGAAGAGATGCGGTAGATGACAGCCGTGCAAGTTGAAGCTTTGGGGACGGCACCAGTAATTGTCACTTTGGGGTGGGTGGCCATGCTCTCTTTTTTTTTTTTTTCCTCATCTTTTCACCTTTACTAATGTGAATGGCAATTTTGGGCCCTCTCTACCAAAGCCATGTGTTATGGCCAGGCCATTCGTTTTGAGGGCCATTTTGGTATTACAAGGTACCGTACCAGTTTCCTCCTGGTATTCTGATACCAAAGCAAGATGTCTGGCAAGCCAGTGCTGAAGATGAGGGGACTGAGGATGAGACTCAGGTAGCTTAGTGCTTGCCCGGAATGCACACAGTCCTGGGTTGGCTCACCAGCACTGCATAAATGAGGATTGTATACCTATAATCCTGACACTCAGGAAGTGGAGGCAGGAGGATCAGGGATTCCTCATCATCTTCAGTTACATAGACCAGTTAGAAGCCAAATGGGATACCTGAGACTCTGGAGAGAGAGGGAGAGAGAGGGAGAGAGAGGGAGAGAGAGGGAGAGAGAGAGAGAGAGAGAGAGA
>CABHPQ010157080.1:0-39400 GCA_902168405.1 Peromyscus aztecus | reverse complement strand
CCTCCCAGCAGTGCCTAGCCTCTTGGGTTTTAGTTCGTTACAGATGTAGTCAAGTTGACCAGTCATAGAAAAAGGGGGGATCACCCCGCTACATGCTGTGGGGACTTCTGTTCAGATTTTCCAACTATGGCTGTCTCTTGACTTTTCAAGGTAGTTCGCTATATTCTTCCTTATTCCTTGAAGTGGGGCTTTTCCTAATGAGGTGGGCTTGTGCAGTGGCATCTCTTGCTCTCTAAGATACAGGGAGAGAAAATAACTTTTCCAGTCTGGATCCACAGTGCAGTCCTGATGCTCTGCTCTCCAGAGTCTATTTTCCAGCTGTTGTGGGGAGCATGCTTGCAGAGAGTTGACGAGGAGGAGTAATGGGGTGCCCTTTAGGGTTTGATCCTTTTTTAACTGAACATTTATTAGTTGGATGGTATTTAGATTATGTTGCAATATTTCTTATCGGGGATGAAGATGGGCCAGTGAAAGGCAGGAAAGTAATAACAATCATAGGTAATGAACTCTAAGATTATGAATTTTGAATGATTTTAATTTATGGTCCCTATAACTGAGAATGATATGAGACATACAATTTAGACCAGCCAGATAATAAAAGGGATCATTTTGATAGGACACAATATTTATAAATTAATAAACTCTTGAGGAATCATCAGGTTGGGGGGTTCTGTGACTTTTCAAATGCCTGGGGCATGTTTTAGTGCAGACTGCTTCCAGTGTTGCAGAACGTATTAAAGGAGCACATTTTTCTTCTCCCAGCAAGACTCCATTTTGGTCCCTGTTATGAACTCCAGCTTAAAAATGAAAGACACCTTATCAGCCATTCCTAAGTGCCCCCCTACTTTGCTCCATACCTCCTTGCATACAAATGAAGGTTGAGCGTAAGCACAGGTCTTCTCTGGAATTCTGAGTTTCAAGTTTTCCCTTTGTTTTACTTTTGGCAGAAGCTCAGATAGGCAGCTGCTACTGAAATTCTATTTTTCATAAAGGCGACTAAGTTTTCAAATGGTTGAAACACATCGTCTTGGGGCCTGGAACAGCTTCAGATGCTTCTGAACATGACCAGGGTTCTGTAACACCCGAGTGGGAGCTGCTGAGCCTTTCAGTCCACAGTGTTTAGCTGTTCACATCCCATGACTGCTCTAACAGATTCATAAAATAAATAAATAGATAGATAGACAGACAGATAGATAAATGAATGAATGAATGAATGAATGAATAAATAAATAAATAAATAAATAAATGAATAAATAAATAAATAAATAAATAAATTTGGGTGGTTTGCAGAACCAATCCAGACATGGATCCTGTCCTCAGTACGGAAGCCAAGAGTTGGACATCAAGGCACCGACAGGGTTGGTCCCTTCTGGAGTCTTCGAAGGAGATTCCATCTCATGTCTCTGCCCTGGCTTCTGGTGGTGGCTGAGAGCTATGGACATTCTTTAGCTTATATATAGGTGTACCGTGGCAGTCTCTGCCCATGTTCATCTTCTGTTTGTCTGTGTTAAGGAGAAATGTCCGTGGATTTAGGACCTGCCTTAAATCCCGAATGATTTCATCTCAGGATTCTTAATTAAATCTACAAAAACAAAACAAAAAACCCCACCATTTCTAAATGCCTTCTCCTTCATAGGTTTTGGAGTTTGAGATTTTTGTCTCCTATCTAAGTTGGCACATAGTGGGTTTTCCTCTACTGTCTAAGTTGGCACATAGTGGGTTTTCCTCTCCTATCTAAGTTAGCACATATGGGTTTTCCTCTCCTATTTAGGTTGGGATGTAGACCCCATTTCTTTCTCTCTACACCCATGCGCTGAGCTCTCAAACCTTTAGGGAGTCCAGTGAGGCACATTCAGAAGACACCAGTTAGTACCAGAATTGCTAATCCTTCCTCATACTTCCAAGGGCTTAAAAGTTCTCACAGAAACCCAGAAGGCCATGGTGGTAAATATTTGTACTCTCACATAATTGGGACACTGAGACAGGAGGATTCCTAGCTGGCCGGAGCTACCTAGTGAAACCCTGTCTCTGATACAGCCCCACCCCACCCCCCACAGTCCAGTCACTGCTAGGTAAGCTGAACTGCTCTGAGTTGCATGTCCTGACTCTTGACGCTTTGGTTATGGATCAATGCCAAGAGTGATGAGATTTGCCTGGTCTCCTTCACACAACGAGGCTCATCACTTCTGTCTCAGCTTCCATTTGCTGATTGACTGGCATCTCCTCAATTAACCCCTCAGCTACCGCGTCCTACATGTGTTCACGTTCGCTCTTTCTGGATGGCAAGTTCCACGTGTGAGCACAAGGAGGGCCTGTCTTCAGTGGACAAGGACAGGCTGGCTGCAAGATGGAGATGAGAAGAGCTCAGAGCTGGCAGATCACTGTGCTTTATCCCAAGAGCTCTGCCCTCATTCCTGCCCTCATGGTGGCACGTCCTAGGGCAGGCTACAAGTGTAGCAGTTACAACCTACAGGGCCCAGTGGTTGCCCCTGAGGTCACCTGATTAATGAGAGTCGATAATTGCATGTTTTGCTTTCTCTCTATGAGCAACCTTTATCAAGGACCTCTGGTTTTAGAAGGCTGTTGAAACAGTTGGAGCAGTCAAGAGTGATAAGCCACCTGGAATAATGCAGTCAAGATAATGGGTGATTTGCAGAGCAGGGATCTGAACAGAAAAAAATGTTCTTTCTTTTCACTTATTTCAGACTGGTACTGGGTCATCTATGCAAGAATTCACAAGTTCCAGCTCCCTCAAGCTGCCGTCCTGGGATGCTGTCTCAGTCTGCTGTTGTTTCAGCTTTATGGCAGTGTTCTCTAGGCTTTGCTGTATTTCATGGTCCTTTGTAATATAAAATAGTTTTGAGCCTGTGCTTATGTATACATTTATCATTTATATACACATAGCTGTATAATACTATTGGCAAACTTTAATTCGTTTCTTTCTTAAATGAAAAAGAAATATAACTGTGGCCACACTGAGCCCACTCTCCTGTTTTTGTGGAAACAGACTTCCTGGTCTCCTCAGTCATCTCACCCTGGTGCCATGGTTACTCACACCTCTGCCTTCCTTGGTTCTAAAGGAGCTTTTCAGTTCAGGTTTTACACTGCTTACTTACTTCCCATCACCTACTGGTACTGACCAGGGCCGCCTTCCCCGAGAATGCCTCCAGATTCAGGTCTAGATTTCCAGGGCTTGTTTAAGTTTCAAGGCTTTTAATCTTTTTTCTTAGCATCTGCATCTTTTTTTTTTTTTCTTCAAAGAGATGGGTTGGGGTAGAGTGGGAATAACTTTCAGGCTGAGTGCTATTAACATAATGATTCTCCCAAGCTATGAGGCATTTTTCCTTTATGCAAATCTTAGACCTAAGGTACAGGATTATAACAAATATTTTCTATTGGCTCCTCTAGAAACTACTTATGAGGGTGAAAAAGTAGAACTATTTTAAGGACCCCAAAATAAGTACTTAATTAAATAAGATATAACATGCCTAAACTATTATGTTGTTACATTTATGCTATAGAAATACACTTAGTGGGAGTTGAGATACAGCTCAGCAGTTAAGAGCAGATACTGCTCTTACAGAGGACCCAAGTCCAGTTCCCAGCACCCACATCAGGCCAAAACCACTTGTGATTCGGCTCCAGGGGCACCTGATGACTCTGAAGGCTCTCGCGCGCGCTCTCTCTCTCTCTCTCTCTCTCTCTCTCTTTCTCTCTCTCTCTCTCTCACACACGCATACACCACAAAAGTTCAGTACTATATATAAGAGAAATTGTTTTGTAAAAGAAAAGAAAAAACTAGACTTGTTCACAAAGGGAATAGACCAGCCTCACAGTAAATGTTACTTTTGGATGACTCAATTACCGGTGGTTTTCCTTTCCTCTGTGTGTTTAGATAGCATTCAGATTCAAGCCCAAGTACTACATTCCTTTCTTAAGATTAACACATGATAGCTTTCCAATCCAAGTCAATGGGTATTTGTGGTGGTTTGAATAAAGACAGCCCCCATATGCTCATAGGGAGTGGCACTATCAGGAGGTATGGCCTTGTTGGAGTAGGTGTGGCCTTGTTGGAGTAGGTGTGGCCTTGTTGGAGTAGGTGTGGCCTTGTTGGAGGAAGTATGTCATGGGGGTGGGCTTTGAGGTTTCAGAAGCTCAGCGTAGGCCCATGGCTCACTCTTCCTTTCTGCTGCCTGAGGATCCAGATGTAGAACTCTCATCTCTTCTCCAGCACCACAACTGCCTGAACTCCACCGTGCTTACCGCCATGATGATAATGGACTGAATTTCCAACTGTAAGCCAATCCCAATTTAATGTTTTCCTTTATAAAGAGTTGCCACCGTCATGGTGTCTTTTCACAGCAATAGGAAACCTAACTAAGACAGTATTCCACTGCGTTGCCTTAGAGGCGGTGTTAATTGTTTTATTCCACATGGATGGATGGCACAGTGCAGTGCTCGTTGGCATCAGCTAGATGGCATCATTGCCAGATGGCATCAACTAGAACATTCCTACATCTGCCAGATATCTGCTCAGTTCATCTTTGATGGGTAGACATAGATAATTGTGAAAATAAATGAGCAGTGGGATTAAGAACACACCTAGAGGCCAAGGGCAGCATCTCAGCAGGAGTGGCACAGCATCCCTGCTTCATTTCCATCCTTGTCCCTGCAGACGTACCTGAAGGGATCTCAGTCACCTTTCCATTCAGCAAGACTGCCCCTCAAGCTAAGGACTCTGAGTAGATGTACAGCCTTGTATTCTTGACTCTGTTCTAGAACTCACCATGAAAGGCCACATTGCTTGTTGGAGTTTGTTTGCAGCAATGTGCCCCTCATCTCTTGAACCATGATGACCTTGAGTCTTAGGCCTTGACTGTTGAGCAGTCCTATCAATGGGCTGTGACTTGTGATTCATTCTAGTGTGGTTCTGGTACCAATCTAGCAGCTGGAGCTGGAGGGGGAGCTTCAGAGACTGCCTTGCTTGAGTGAGCCAGCATACTTGCCTCATAAACAATGGTTCCTGGTGCAGAATGCCTTGACTCCTGTCAGAACTGGCCCCTCCTGAGGTGTTGACATCTTTGCCTTCTGGAAGTCTCTTCATGGGAAGGCATGGGTTATAAACACCTGGTAAATCTTATGCCCTTTCTTAATGGTACAATATAAAAAAAGAAAATGGTACAAAACAATGGTGCAAAAAAAATTCTGCCCAGAGGATAATGGAGAGTGTGTTAGTTAGTTTTCATTGTAACAGAATGTCTGAGAAGAAGCAAGAATTCCTTTTGACTCAGTTTCCTAGTGGAGAAGACAAGCCAGAAGGCCCAGCTCCTATCCATGGCTGCAGGAGTTTGCCATGGGTTTTGCATCTTGGTGGACTGAGAAGGGGTGAGATGAAGAGGGAGAAAGATGGAGGGAAGGAGAAAGGGATGGGAGCACAAGGGGGCAAGAGTGGGGGATGTCTGGAGGGAGATCACCAGAAATGGTGCTGGGCTGTGTAATACTGTTGCTATTTGTATGAGCTGAAGTTGCATAACCCTGATGGTTATGCAACTTTTATGGTATAGAGCCTTGCTAGAGGAAGCACATCACCAGGGGGTGGCCTTTGAGAGTTTACAGCCTTGTTCCACTTTCAGCTCTGCTTCCTGTGTGTTGCTGAAATGTGACCAACCCGCTTCCTGTCCGGGTCAATTTGCCGCCATGACTTCCTTGCCACTCTAGACTCCTCCGGAACTATAAACCAAAATAAACTCTTCCTTCTGCAAGTTGCTCTTGGGCTATGGTATTTTAACACAGCCACAGAAAAGAAACTGGTATAAACCTTTAAGCACCTCTCCCTAGAGACCCACTTTCTCCAGCTAGGCCCCCACCTCCAGCTTGAAGGTTACGTAGTTTCTCAAAGCAGCAGGATCGGCTGGGGACCAGGTGTTGACACACGCAAGCCTGTAGGGTGCATTTTGTATTCAAACCGCGCCAGGGAGGTAGTCATAACAAGTAAGGGAAGAAGGGCAGGGTGAAGAACAGACTTGGGCTGTGGTCTCAGGTCTGCCATTAAGGTTATTGCTTTCCTCTGGGAGTCTCGATGTTCTGCGTGCATGCATGTACATGGAGGTCGGAGGACAACCACAGTTATTGTTCCTAGGTACTATCATCTATCTTTTTTGGATACATGGTATCTCACTGTCCTTGGCTCACCAATTAGGCTAAACTAGCTGGCCAGAAAGCCCCAGGGATCTTCCTGTCTCTGCCATTGTAGTGCTGGGGCTGTAAGTGTACTCCCATCATGCCTTGCTTTTTTTCTAGTGGCTTCTCACTCCTCATGATTGCAAGGCAAGTACTTTACTGACAGCCATCTCCCCAGACCCAGGCTCTTCATCTACAAGGTAAAGGTACTAGATTTGATGATCGAAGCTACCTTTCCCCTTTAAGACAGGGTTTATGCATTTCCAATACAGTGACAATTAAACACTTGGCACAAAACCGGTGAGGCACAGAAATCCCACCATCTAGGGACAGATGTGTCAGCCTATATGTTGGCCATAGTTCCTAGGATCTGAACATCCTTGTGCCTCTGGCTCCTCTTCCAACTGCAGCCAGGGTGTATTTCTATTAAAAATCAATAGAGCTCCCTAGAGGGAGAAAAGAGGAAGTCTTCCAAAGCAGCCGAGCTTGCCAGGTGAGCCCCTTGTGGCTGGGGAACCTGGGAAGGTATGGCAATATAGTGTTTAGTACTGAAATGGTAGGGAAATACAGACAGGGGCACATGCGCGTGCGCACACACACACACACACACACTGGTAATTGGCCTTGGGAGCTAGTCCCATGCCCTATGCCAAATGAAACTAGCAAGAACTACAGGTTGCAACATGTTTTTTTTTTTTTCATCTGTCATCAACTTTGATTCTCATAGCACAGCCCAGTAGGTATCATCCTAATCTACAGGTTGACAAACTGAGGCTAGATGGAGCTTTGAAGAAGAGTAAAGCTGTTTTCTCTTGTTCATTAATTACATTTCAAGAGGACTAACTTAAGGCCCAGGATGACACAGATATTCAGCACTTTTTGACCTACAGTTGGAAACAGAGAGGCAGTTAAGGTAAACTTTTGAAGGTGGTGGATGGCAGTCATATCTTAAACTGCAGGGTTATGGAGGGTTTGTCTCTTTCTTTGCTTGTTTTTGGTTGATGCATGTATATGCACACATGCATGCACAAGTGGCCATCTAGCCACCAGGCGGTGCAGTCCCTCTGGGAAGCATAAAGGTCACTGTGACCAGTTAGGCTCTTCACAGCCCTCCTGCCCTTTCAGAAATGGAAGGAACACTGTCAACAACCAGGCATGGTTGACCAGCTCAGCTCCTTACTTGGTGAATTTTGTGGGTGGGACCAGATCATCTATAAAAGTCTATGGAGCTGTCGCCTTTATTTCCCCATTTCCTCTTATAACAAACCTTTTATTAATGTTATCTGGATTTTTTTAGCCTCACTGGTTTCTATATATCAAGTGGTTCAGGTAAGACACATCCTAAAGAAATATGAGCTCTGTTTAAGAAAAGCCGCGAACCACTTCAAATTTATGCCTGAAGAGATGTGAAGGAAAGCCAAGACCTTGCAAAAAAGAATGAAATAAAATCCTCTTGAATGGGATGACGACGGTATAATTCTACTTAGAGCAGCGAGATAATCTTTACTCATTCAAGACAGAGAAAGACTGGGTGAATGCTAGTCGAAGAGAGAGATCTGGGGTCATTTGATCTCTTCGGCTCTCTTTGCTGACTTGTTAGAAAAATCAATCAAAATAATGTGCAGGAGAGCATTCTGTAAACAGAGAAATGGCTCAGGGGAGTGACATGTGACCTGAACTGATAAGAGTTATTCTGGCCACGGCAGCCGGAAGCTCTTGGTACTGTCCTACCCTGGGTTAAGAATCATGACTCTATGAAGCAGGAGTCTTGATCAGTCCAGGTGTCCACATGTCACATTGTCTACGGATGTCATTACACTCAGGACTTGAGGGACGTGGCACAGAATTTGCTAAGAATGAGCCTGCACCTGCGGCAGTAACTGTTCATGAGTCCTGGCACTGGGTGGCATTCATCCAGGAGAGTCATCGTTTCCTAGTTCCTCCAGCTAGAGAAAACAAGGATCTTTTCAGAAGTGGAAGTGTAGCGGGTTCTAAAGAAAGCCCAACCATCAGAAGGTAGCTCTGTCAGCAAAGTGCTCCTCACGCAAGCGTGAGGACCCGGGTTTGATCCCCAGCACTCATGAGAAATGCTACGGGTGGTGATTCATTCCTTTAATCCCACCACTGTGGAGGTGGAGGCAGGGGGATTCCTGGGGTTCACTGGCAAGCCAGCCAGCCTAGCTTTAGAGAGATTTTGTCTTTAAAAAAAAGTGTAGAGCTATAGAGATTTCTGGTCTCTACACACAAATGCAAACATGTGCGTGTGTGCCTGCATTCACCTGTGCACACACATACAAACATAGGCTCACAAGCAGACAGATCTCAGTAGCCAGCATTGCCTACCTACAAAGGCACTAAGGAACTGATCTAACTGTGGCCTAGGTTAGCCTTGTCCAGATGATGCCAGTCTCTTTTGATTCTTTCTGCTTCCTTCTTTAAGAGTCGTAGCACTGACTTGGATGCATGCTTTATCAAAGTGCATTTGTTGGGTGTCCTGCCTTTGCTTGTTAATGAAGCTGTTGGTATATGTAGTGGGGCAGCATCCTGTGTTTCTCTTCTCTTGTGTCTTCCTCACTGTTGTGGTCAGCACTGTCCCTTGAGGCAGCAGAAGGGGTCACTGAAATGTTCTTCTGGGAATAAGGAATTATTGCAAGGCACTCATGGTGATAATGGTCTTTTAGTGGTATGTCATCATTACAATATGGTAGACAAATATTAAATTCCCTTCTATAACAACAGTTTTGTGGGCCCCCATTGGGTCCTCTCATTTCCAGTGTTGCTACAATAATATAAAGTATTATTAACATATAATTCCTAATGTTAGCTTTGCCTTTCCTGCATTTTTTCTTTGTCTTTTTTTCATTTGTTAACATCAGTTGCTTCTGTCCTAAAAATTTCCATTCTTGAACAGTGTGTACTTGGGGAGCGGTGCAGAGTGGAGTTCAGTGTGGCCATCGCTGTCTCCCCCACATCTAAGTGAGTATCACAGCTATGTCATCCTGGGAACCTTTAAGTACAATTTAGATAAAGAATTCCAAGGATAGTAAAAAAAGCTTGGAGCCACGAGAGTAATTAATAATTGCAGAATGAGGATCTTGGGGAGGCCAAAGTCTCAATGTTTTAGATAGAGGTCAAGAGCATCATTTGGCTTCACATGAGTGCTTAGTTCTTTACTCCTCACTACCTGTTGATGAGCTCCCTGCCCCACCCCCAGGAGCTTGAGACTGATGAAGAGCCTTTGTGGGACTATGTTGGATCTGCTCTCGGTAAACTGCCTGCCCTGGAGCATCAAGAGGCATTTGAGGAGAGAAAAGAGAGTAAGAACCAAGGCTCGGGCACACAACTAGGCCACGTGACACTTCTGTGTGAAGTAGGAAAACAAACAAACAAACAAAAACAACAAACTGGCCTTCTCTAGTTGGGGAAATTGGACCAAGCTACCGCCCCTGGATGAATGCCACCTCATGCCAGGACTCATAAAGTGTGTCCACTTTTCCCTCACCTCCATCCTTATCAGAAGCCTAAAGCATTCTGCCCATTTACAAATCTGGAGTCAGACTATGCAGGGCAAGCAGGATTGGCTGGCACACAGTCTAAGTGAGCTTACCTAGATAATAATGGCAAATTCAGATGCTCATTTGCCTTTTGTGTGACATACAAATAAAGGTATATCAAAGAAACGTTGCTCACTAAAGAAACAGGCTCAGTTGCCTAAATTGATAAGAGAGTATAGCTAATTCTGGAAACCCATGAAAAGGGAAAAATGAATGATTCAAATAAAACCTCATGCATTTATTTAAAGGATAAAGCTGGATAACACTTACAGCTATGGCCAAATGAAGAGATTGGAAAATTCTCTCTCCCCAAATCAACTATTAGTCTGGACAAAAATCAATGGAGACAGCTATTTCAGTGTTCTAGAAATTGATCAGATGTAAAGTACTCTGAGATGTATGTATGCTTAAAAACTGTTGAACTTCAGAGAAGAGCACTAGGAGTCTTTAGGGTTCTGACCTGGTGCCACTCTTGTCTACTCATCTCTGTCAACACAGACGGCCACTGGAGAAGACAAGGAGGAGCAACAATCTTTCTTCCACAGTCAAAGGGAGCTCCTTTGATTTGGATGGACAAAGAGGTCTGGGAGTGTCCAGGCTCAGTGATGTCAGAGGTGAAAATGACACATAGTGGGAGTAGAGTGTACAGAGGAGGGGGAGATATTCTGTCTCAAGTTCTGGTCCTGGACTTTGCAGAGAAGTTGTATATATTCTCAGTGGGGATGGATCAAAGGCCACATGAGCCACAGCTTGCAAGGTAACTCTAAGGCTTTGTGTATGTGCAGAAGACATGGAAGTTCTTCCCAGCCTCGGTGCTGAATGCTCTCACTCACCCTCACACTTGGACTGATGTTTATTGAAGGCTTGTTGGTGTAAAGCGTTTATGCGTAGTCTCTGTCTCAGTTTTTGTAGATCCCTAGCTATTCAAGGAGAAGCCATAAGAAGCCAGCCTTAGAAAAAAACAAGTACATGGCAAAGAATCCACAAAGATGCAGTTCAAGGAAGGGAGCTCACAGACACGGCTTGTCCAAGTTGCTAAGCAACAACAATAAAGAAGAAGATAACACAAAACAACCCACAACGGTCTTTAAGGGGAGAAGCAACCTCTGAGGTTGCTTCACTAGAGTGTCTCAAATACCAAATTTTCACCCAAACATAGAATACGTTAAAAGAAATAGGAGTTGTTAAAGAAACCAATAGAAATAGCTCTGAACATCCTTGTTTACTGAGTTAAAAATACAAAGACCTAAAGTTAAGTATCGTAAATACGTTAAAAAGAACAGCTCAGCCGGGCATTGGTGGCGCACGCCTTTAATCCCAGCACTCGGGAGGCAGAGGCAGGCGGATCTCTGTGAGTTCGAGGCCAGCCTGGGCTACCAAGTGAGCTCCAGGAAAGGCGCAAAGCTACACACAGAAAAACCCTGTCTAGAAAAAACAAAAAAAAAAAAAACTAAAAAAACAAAAACCAGCTCAAATATTCAGGGATTAAAGTAAATTGTGAGACAATTATCAACAATAACCAAGAACTGAAAAGTTGACTGAATAAACATTTTTACAGGAAGAGGAATGAATATGACATCAGTCAGATGTGTAGGTTCATAAAACATACATGTGAGCAAAATACCCATACATGAAAAATAAAATAATTTTTAAAAATTTTAAAAAATCAGTAGTTTCAATAGCCCTTCTCTCTAAATTGATTCATAAATTCAGTGTGGTCCCTATCAAAACTCCAACAGTCCTTTTTACTCTTTTTGTGGCTTAAATGTGTATAAAAATGGATAGGATCTAAAGTAGCTATAACATTGAAAGAAAAAAGCTTGGAGGAATTATGGTAAAATAATATGTACACATATAGTTATGTATATATGATAAAACTATAGGTGAGTGTGTGTGTGTGTGTGTTGTATCATCCACATACATAAGTGTGTACATGCATATGTATACATGCATGAACATATGCATGCATGCACACATAAACATGATGAAGACAGAAGACAGGCAATAGTAGCCGTGTCTATCAATGGAGCAGAATTGAGAATGAGAAAAGAAATCCTTAATCTGTGGCTAGTAGATTTGTAGCAAAGCTACCACGATAATTAAGGAGGGGAAAGACAGTCTTTGTAAAAATGGTGATGGGTATTGGAAATCCACATACCAATACAAAGCCCCAACCTTTACCTCACATTATACACAAAAATTAACATGGATCGTAGGTCTAAATGCAGAATTTAAACAACAAGCTTTCTAGGTTAATGACATCAAATCTTTGTGACTTTGAGTTAGCAAAAGTTATGAGCTACAGCACTAAAGCTAGAATCATTAAAGGAATTAATAAATTATATTTGATCAAAGTCAAATTTTCCATGCTTCAAAGGATGCTATTAAGAACATGAAAACAAGCGGGAGAAAATATTTGCAAATCATGTATCACAATAAAAGAACTGTATGCAGATTATAAATAACTCTTACAATTCAATAATAAGACTAAAACCCCAATTTAAAAATGAGATTTATACCACTTACCTCAAAAGGATTTAATCGGAATTAAGATAATGTGCCGGAGCTTGCTTCGGCCCCACACCTGCTGTACAGTAAATACTTCATAAACGACAGTGAGATTTGTACTCAGCGGTGTTGTCTACATTGCATGAATAAGCAACGGGAGCCACACAGCAGGTGAGGAGGCCGGAGGACACTCAGGGCATAAGCAGCCTTGTCAACAGCCGTATTGTGAAGTGACCAAGAAGGATTAGAGAATTTCACAGGTGGGCTTCGTTCCCATGAACTAAATGAGAGAGGCCTCTCAGGTCATCTTCAAAGTGAGGAGAGGGGGGCTCCCCTCCACACCCCTCTCCCATCTGGCTCTGCTGGTAGGGTTTGCTAGTGCAGAGGAAGCATGGGAGCATCCTGCCTCGGTGGGCAACCCTCTTGGTCTCCGAATTTCCACTCTCCCCTACTGGATTTTCCATAACCACTTAGACACTATTACATTAATAGCTCATTATCGGTGTTATTTGAAATTCAGGCAAACATGAACCTTCTTTAAATATCTATCAACAGGGAACTGGCCCAATTAATTAGGATTTATCTATGACACATCTGATTATAAAAATAATATAATGCGCAAAATTAGATAATTTTAAAAAGTGAGAGCTGGGGGGATTCTTCAGTGGGTAGAGTGTTTGCTGTTTCAAGCCTGAGGACCCGAGTTCATATCCGCAGAACCCACATCCAACCAGGAAGTGCAGGCCCTGTAATCCTAGTCCCTTTAGGAAGATGAGCAATGGAGACAGGAGATATCGGAAGCTCATTGGCCAACTAGTTCACCTTACACAGAAACCAAGAAGAAACTGTCTCCAAACATAAAAGGGAAGACAGACACCCGAGGCTGATGTCTGACTTCCACTCGCAGGCTGTGCCATGTACATTCCCATGTGGATTTTAATGTTACATTTCCGTACGAGTATACACGTCCTTCTTTGACCCTATTGGTGGTTTTCCCATTTGCTCCACGCCGTCCCCGCCCCCCCTCACCCTCTGGCACTCATCTTCTTCACAAACACTGATGTAAACATATATAACATACATGTGCTTTTCCAAGTAACAACGACAAATGGTGAAACAGCATGTGTAACATAGCCCATTTTGGCTTATGGATGTTATTTAGGCTTATATAATATCCTGGGAACATATATCAAACGTTTGCCTGTTACTTCTGAGAGTAGAATTTGGGTTGAAGAGCCTGGAGGGAAATATATATTTTGTACAGATAGTTTTTTTTTTTTCACTTTTTTTGTGATTAAAAACTAAGGAAAAATAAATATAACATTTAAAATACTTTTATTTAAAATCTCTTATTTATTCTCCACTAACACAAAATAACATACTTAAACTCATAGAAGTAGCAAATGCCCGGTATTTGAACTCAGTCCTGTGCCTTCCCCAGTATATTATTTTTTTTCCTCAGAATGACCTGAGCATAGGGTCACAAATCACTGATACAGTGAGCCAAGAAGATCTTAGAATCTTCTGTGTGGGAAACATTGAATATTGGGCAGTGATCCAGAACAGTTCAGAAAGGTCCCCTGCGCCTTGGGAAGAAACAGGGGTTGACCAAGAGACCTGGAAACAGCTTTCTTAGTCTTCTGCAATTCAGCAGAATAAGGAAATACCATTTTGTTGATAGTTTCCAATTAGGTAGCAAATTTGCAAAGCAGTGAGGGGCAAAAAAAAAAAAAGAGAAAGAAATCCTAGAAATCATCTAGTAATTCAATCCCTGCTAATATAGTGGAACAAATATTAAGAGGAAAAAAATACTATCTAGGATAATGGAATTATGAGCAATAAGCATTATGGGTTTTAAAAGAACAAATCATGCCAGACAAAGTTGATTGCTTTTTTGATTAGTAGACTAAGGGAATAGAGTAGATGTAATATATCTTGATTTTAGCAAAAGGTTTGATAGTGTCTCGTGAAATTTTACTCAGGAAATTAATTGAAAATGGCCGAGCGATGAGCACTGTTGCATGAACTTCACATGGTGGCAGAAGCTGCAGGCGAGAAGGAGCCACAGTGAGCCATCAGGGTGAGGAGATGTGGGACAGTGAGTCTCAGGTCAGGGGTCATTTCTATTTAATTATTTCATTACTTTTCAGGAAGAGAAAGAGGCTGCTCTTACGTGAGTGAAATTCATAGTATGTCTTATCTGTGTGCTTTAATGAAAAGAAAAAAGCCACCGAAAGCCAGCAGTCCATAGAGTTTTCAGTCCCAGGTGGAGCCGCATTCTGGGTCCCCGGAGAAGACCTGTTGTGCAGGCTGTACAAAATGGCTTGGTTCTGAGTGATGGAGAGGGATAATTTCTTCTGAACCCCAAAACTTATTCTTGCTCTTACCCTGTACAGGGTCCCAATGTAACCCCAATATATACGAGTCATCTGGCACCTCAGAGACCAACATTTAAAGCTGTGCTCAACTATTGATTATCTGTCATGTCCCTGGCCCATGGCATATGTGATGGATGTCATAAGTAGATAAACCATAAAAGATAGCTCGTAGTTTAGAGCAGCAAATGTGTTAAGCCGGCAGTGGCCATTGCTGAGGTCGCATTTGAATGAATGTTCTGTGGAAAAGCAGAGAAAGTTCAGAGGAACAGGTGAGAGGAAGAAGCATTTGGGAGAATCTGGGGTTCCTGAGGCTGCAAAGAGGAAAGGCTACTTGATCAGGGACTTAAAGGATAGGCGGGACATTTTTATAGGGTGGGTAAGAGGAGGGAAGCTCTTAGTGGGGAGGCCTGAATGAGTTCTAATCTGTGTTAGTGATCTGGAAGATATAACTGGTTGTATTAATCCAGAATGATATGACAATGACAAAGTGGAGGTTGTTCTAGACCGCAGCACCAGGCTGAGCACAGAGAAGGGTTCGTATACCCTTACCCATGGCCACCATTATTCTGTCACTGCTGCTGGTGGAGGACCAGCTGTGGTGAGGGAAAGGCAGGGTTGTGAAGGACCCTAAAGGTCCATATAAGGAATTCAAACTTCACTGCGCAGATGATGAGAGGATGTTTTAGGTGGATCTTGTTTTACTGGGATCATTCTGATTGGGATGGAGGAAAAGTACAAGGGAAAGTGACCAAAAGAATGCCAGATAAGAGGTTACTCAATTGAAAGATGGAGACAAAAACCCAGTTTCCAATAGAAGCCGATCAATATGAGCCACACTCTACAATATGGGCAAGTGGGTGTTCAGTGATATCATCATCTAAAGAGGGGAAGTCAACAACAGCAAGCAGCAGATTGAGAAGTTGGACCAATTCTATAACCCCCTAGCCCATAGAGATGGGCAAACTGAACCACTGAATGATGGTTAGAATATCACCACTGCTACCTCTGCTTATAGATGTGAGATATACACAGGCTACAACCGAGGTTCCTTCTCTTGACTCTCAGAGAAACTGGCACCATGAGCAGGGGATTGCAGGGGAAACATCTTGAGAGGTGTGGCCTGGGCAAGGATTAGGGAAGATGTTCCACTGGGAAGCAGTAAATCAGAGACCAAGAAATGAATGTAGGGTTTCCTACAAACAGTACCGTCTCGCTTTCCCCTTCCTTCCTTTTCATTTCATGTTTCAACGTAATGAAGAAGGCTTTTCACAGTCCCTCCAAGGGTGGTTTCAGCATGAAGCCAAACGTATCTTCATTTTTCTCCATGACTAAGACAGACATCAGTGAGAGGCATTACATCATATTCTGACCATAACTTACAAACTGTTGGCTGTGTTGTAGTGCAGAGCAAAGTTGAAGCTTTCACGCCCTCCATTGCCCAAAGTTCGATTTTTGTCTATGTGTTCTTTTAAACATTGAACAAAGGAGAATGAAAACTAGTTGGAGCTGGGGCCTGATTCATTGCCTGTTGCAAGAGATAGTCATTGGGTCTTAGATATATAACAAACTGTGGGCCACACAAAATGTAATCTGGTCCTCTTAAAATGATACCTGTGAGGTTAAGCTCAATAGAAGGAAACTGCATGTGTCTCATGCATGTATCATTGTTGTTTTCCTTTCTTGGGTAAAGGTTGGCGAGAGAATGAGGGTGGGGATATGAGGGAGGATAATGCAAAGGAGAAATGGAGGAAGGGAGAGTAATCAACTTTGAACCAAGGATTTCCTTCCCAACTCTTCCTTAGAGCTTTGATTGACTATGTTTACTTTGACTCACCTGAGGTGATTAATAAGAGTGTGGATTCATGAAAGATTTTGTGTCAGCATAATCAAGGTATTTTTACTTTAAACTTTTTTTTCCAGTGTTCTCAAGACCTAATCACTAGGTCACTTTGGAGTCATGTTTTATAGCTGTTCAGGAAGATGAATATTTTGAGTTTCAATAGGGAAATTGAGGCCACTGTTTAGTCTGTTCTGATTTATGAATTGCCCTTTCAGGAAGTACAGTGGTAGATGGCTGTAGGTTAATGAGGAGTTGGTGCTGTATGAAGTGTGCTCCATGGAGAGATTATCAGTTCAACAGTTAAACTTGGTGATGCAACTGGATCTCTGGTTTCTTGTCAGTCACCAAACCGCTTTGGAGCATCTGCTGGCCATTGGACACTTCTTGGCCTGGAGTGACACAGCATTGAAAGACATGATACTTCTTCTAGATGCTTATGCTTTTCATCACTGAAACTACAAACATGTAGTTTGAGGGTCCAATGTGCCCCACAGGCTCATGTGTTTGAACAGTTGGTCTTTACCTCGTGGTGCCATTTTGGAAAGTTAGGGAATCTTTTGGATATGAGGAAAGCCTAGTTGACAGACCTGGGGCCTAGGAGTGGAGACTATGGTTGTAGCCTAGCCCCAGATTCCAGCCCCAGCTTTCTGATTCCTGACTATTGCTGTGATGTAATCTACTGTCTTACACTCTTGCTGGCCCAGCCGGATGTACCTGTTTGCTCTATCACAATGGACTGTACCTCCTCAAACTGAGAGCCAGAATATCCTCTTCTTCCTTTAAGCTGCATTTCTCAGGTACTTTGTGACAGCAATAGGAGAGGTAACTAATGCATGTAGTAAAGGTTAAAATCAGTCAGAAAGGTGGACGTACAACTTCCTTTCTGAAGGCTATTAACTTTATTTGGAAAAAAATAACTTTATATTGTAGCTGCAAAGTTTCTCTCTGGGTTCACCAAGCCCTTGCAGTCCTGCAGCCCACTTATAAAATAATCACTCAGGAGCTCATATTAATTAAAATTACTCGGCCATTAGCTCAAGCTAACTATTGACTAGCTCTTACACTTAAATTAACCCATAATTCTTAGTTATGTTTAGCCATGTGGCTTGGTACCTTTTCTCAGTTCTGACTTTACATCTTGTTTCCTTTGTGTCTGGCTGGCGATTCCTGACTCAACCTTTCTGTTCCCAGCATTCTCCTCTCCATTTGTCCCGCCTATACTTCCTGCCTGGCTACTGGCCAATCAGCACTTTATTTATTAACCAATCAGAGCAATACATTCACAGCTTACAGAGCAATATCCACATTATATGAATTGTTTGGAGTGCATGGCAGAGCTGAAATCATGGGTGTCTATATATATGCATGTACATGATGAAAGGTAGAAGGAAGAGGACCATTGAGGCTTCCTAAATATTGCTTTCTGGAGAGATAGTTGTAAGTGCAGGAAAAGACACACTGAATGTTGAGGTTGTTTATATTCCTCTTATCTAAACTCCTCTATTCTTTCCCCCACTTCCTACACAGATGGCCTTGCATAAGTAGGCTTTTTGGTGAAACTCAAAGAGATTGTCAAGTTTTACTTCTGAGTTATATTGCATAAAACATATATGAAATTGACAAAAATGAGACAATCTATTGTATGGTGAATACACGGAAACTGTAGAAATCTAAATGGGAATTTTAGACTTCCTTAAGATACAGAATTAGAAGTTCAAACCTATCTTTTAGAAGTAGAAAGTGCATGGAGGCAGCCACAAGTTGACTTTGGAGTTACATTTGTATTGAAAAGGTACTAAAAGGTGATACAGTGTATGGTCGTTTAAATAAAAACAGCCCCCATAGGCACATAGGGAGTGGCACCATTAGGAGATGTGGCCTTGTTGGAGTAGGTGTGGCTTTGTTGGAGGAAATGTGTCACTAGGGGGTGGGCTTTGAGGTCTCAGAAGCTCAAGCCCAGGTTCAGTGGCTCACTGCCACTTCCTGGTACCTGTCAATGCAGATACACAACTCTCAGCCCCTTCTCCAGCACCGTGTCTTCCTGCATGATGCCATGCTTCCCACCAGGACAATAATGGGCAAAACCTCTAAACTGTAAGCCAGCCCCATTTAAATGTTTCCTTTATAAGCGTTACAGTGGTCATGGTGTCTCTTCACAGCAATAGAAACTCTAAGCACAGTGTCTCCTACCTATGGAAGACTTCCGCAGATCAGAATATTTCTTGTGCTGACCTCTGTCGGATCTCAAGTTTTCTGCTATGCAGATTCTAAATGCACAGGCTACTTAGGTCAATGAGTGTATGAGTGGAATATACAGGTTATGAAGAGACCCATGTAGACAGAGTGTTTGAGTTCATATCTTGCCTCTGTATTTACTCACTGTGTGACCTGTAGAACAATACTCTTTTATCTGTATAATGCAAATACAGAGCCCTCCCTTATAAAATTGTGAAGATTAAATAATTAATCCTACGAGGATTAAATGATTAATATCTGGCAACCCAAAGATGAGCACCTACAAGACCCAAACAATCACTGTTCATCTTCTTGTTGGAATCCAGAGTAATTTCACACTTGTGTGTCCCTACAACACTGCCACAAACTATTCTTATCCCAATCATAGCAGTGGAAACATTTATTTATTCATTCAATGAAAAGGTAATGAACCAAACGTGGCGGATGCTGGGGATATGCCAATCATAGAATCAGCACAAAATTGCCTCTCTCGTCTTATCCTCTGCTTATTAACCAGCCTCTAACCGGGTGGAAAGAATAAGCAGGAGGGTTAGGTTGATGCATTGAGGAATAAAGTCAGATCCATCCCACTCTGCTCCCAACAGATGAATGATTTTTTGTCAAGATATTCCTCGGGATCTTAGATTTCTTCTCTGTGAAATTGGAATAATAATAATAGCTTACTACACACACACACACACACACACACACACACACACACACACACACACAGAGAGAGAGAGAGAGAGAGAGAGACAGAGAGACAGAGAGACAGAGAGGGAGATAGAGATTGTGTGTGTGTGTGGGGAGGATGTGCCTGTGTGCTTGTGTGCCTGCACACATGTGGAGACCAGAGGCCAATGTTTGATATTTTCTCAGTCTTTCCATACCTTGGTTTTTGAGTCAGGGTCTCTCATTGAATCTATAGCTCACCAACTGGTTCAGGTGGGGTAGCTAGCCAGCAAACCCTAGGGACCCCCCTGACTCCACCTTCCCAGGGCTGGATGCTTGATCAGCAAGTGCTTTACTGACTGAACTAGCTACCTAGTCTCACTGTGGGATTTTGATGGGATTTAAATGAGTCAATGTACATAAAATTCCTAAAAGAATATTTAACACCCAATAAGCATCCGTTTCTTTAATCATATTACACAACTATGTCTCAAGGAGCCAGAACAGGGTAGAGGGCAGTAAGTGCTTCTGATTACCCAGGAAGCCAGCAGACATGAATATTTCATGGGAGAAATCAACAGAAGGAAAAAATGGGGGTGAGCACCAGTTTCCATGAGAACGGTGTATGATCCATTTATCTACCTTGAAAGTGAAAGAACTTCAGGGTAAGGCTGAGTGTGTGTGTGTGGGGGGGCACTGTGCATGGTCATTCAGGAGCAGACATAAAATGTGAAAAACAATGGGATCCCAGAAGACCCCAAAGGGAAGAAAGGAGGACACTTTGGTACCCGCCCCCCCCCCTCCCCCCCGACCACCCTTTCCTAGATGGAACGGTCCTGCATTCTCTGGCCTCCTGTCTCTCTGTCTTTATTCATTCTTCCTGCTGTTTTCTCTTCCCTTTCTCCTGCATCTTTGTCTTTCTCACCCCACCTCCACTGCTTCTCTTCTTTGGGAAGGAAAGGGTGAACTGAGTTAAGCTCCGACCTGAGAGACGATGGCTGGGTGGCTGGCACTCCAAGTTGGTGCCAAGATATCTAAAGAGGAGGACAGCTTCCAGAAGAGAAGTTAAGCCTTCTCAAGGGTTGTCGACTTTTCTTAATTCTTCTTCTTAGAATATTTGTTCCCAGCTCTGTAGCTTGAGTTTTCCCGCCTGGCCCACGGTCAGGACAAATCTCTCTCACCTGCCAGTCCCACAGCCGCTCAGACCCAACCAAGTAAACACAGAGATTTATATTGCTTACAAACTGTATGGCCGTGGCAGGCTTCTTGCTAACTGTCCTTATATCTTAAATTAATCCATTTCTATAAATCTATACCTTGCCACATGGCTCGTGGCTTACCGGCAATCTTTACATGCTGCTTGTCCTGGCGGTGGCTGGCAGAGGCTCCCTCCGCCTTCCTGTTCTTTTTATTCTGTTAGTCCCACCTATACTTCCTGCCTAGCCACTGGCCAATCAGTGTTTTATTAGCAACACATTTGCCATACAGAACATCCCACAGCACAGCTCTCCAGAAGAAACTGAGCACAGGTTACGCTGGCTTCAGACTCTTCATTTCTCTTCTTGATCAACCTGTAAACGCACCTAATTCAGCTGGTACTGCATCTTCTAGACGAGACCAGTCTATAATCACTCAGCCTACAACTGTGTCTGGGAATCTGTGGAAAGAACTGTGGTTGGGTCCCAGATTCCAATGGGGAGTATTTTGGGCAAATTCTCCGTATCACCGTTTTTTAAAATTTCACTTGACAAACAGGCTGAAGACTTTTCCAGTGTTTTAAAAGACGGAGTCTTCCTATAATAACAATAATAAAAAGAAGATACGTGAGAAAAGGTCACATTGGGGAAAGAAGGGGAATAAAGAATACAGTAAGACGAGACCAAAAGGAAAGGTAGAAAAGAACACATTAAAAAAAAGGAAGAGAAATCGGTGGTAGGAAGTGTCCATGAGGCACTGATTATGTTGTTACATTAGCATTTTACTTCATGGAGCCAAAGCTCCCAAATAAATTTGCATACATACATGTGTATGTGCGTGCTTTGAAACTAGTACATTTCCCAAGTAAGTGTTATGGAGTGGATCCTCAGCAATCCCTTCAGATACTACAAATGTATAAGTGGGGTCTTTAGCTCCATATATGTTGCTGTCTGATATCATGCCAGAAACAGCTTGGGGGGGCGGGATGTTAATTGGGTGCAAAGTTTCAGGGGAATTTCAGTTCCTCACTGTCGGGAAGGCATGCCAACAAGGATGGTCAGTCCATGGTGGCAGGCATGTGTATTATTGAGGCTTCACGAAATGGAAAGAGCTAGATGATATGAGGGGTATCATTTTCAAAGGTACTCGCCTAGTGACCTGCTCTGACCAGCCAGACCCCACCTTCAGAAGGCTCAGCAGCCTTTAGAATAGCACTCCATTTGGAAACCAAGTGTTCAAAACATGAACCTAGGAAGGAGACTTCATATTCAAGCCATAACAGATGGGCTGGCTTACAGGATCGACAGGTAGAACCCTTTGTTGATTTGTTTAATATCTTGGGTCTGGTCTCATCCATAAGAAACTAGCTTGGATCCCTTCCTTCCTATGAATGGCAGCCCTTGATCTACAACACCGGGGGCTCGAGTTTCTCTCCACTCCACTGACCCCTTGAGGGGTTGCTCATAAACAGTGTGTCTAGGTCGGAGGCAGTGCTGAGTCACAGTGGAAGGCTCACCGTGGAGATCCTGACCTGTCTCTTTCGCCCACTTTCCCTAGGCAGAACAGCCCATTCTTCCTGAGATCAGTGGTACCCGTTGTTGATTCCAGGAGCCTCACCTCCTGATTTGCCACGAGATCTGAAATGCTGTATATAAATGCCACATTTATTTCATTAAGCAGCATTGTTCCCATCAGCAAATCTCCCATCAGCCACTAATTCTTCTGTGAGAGTGCATTTTTGAGCATCCCAATCGCTCTTGGTAACTATTAACATCAGGCTCCACAGAGAACATGAACATTGCGGGAGGGGGAATACAGGAAACACACAGTCATGAACTGTGGCTAGGCATTCCAACTCAGAATTCTGTTTTTGGTTTTTTTTTTCTTCGAGACAGGGTTTCTCTGTGTAGCTTTGGCATCTTTCCTGGAACTCACTTTGTAGCCCAGGCTGGCCTCGAACTCACAGAGATCCGCCTGTCTCTGCCTCCCGAGTGCTGGGATTAAAGGCATATGCCACCACCACCGCTGGGCACCAAGTCAGATTTCAACTTTGCCGTTTCTTATTCAAGTACAGGAGAGGGGAAGGGCTATTCCAAAGAACTAGAAATTTTTGTATGTGACTTCAGATAATGAACCTTTCTCCAATTTAATTTCTTTTTTTTCCAAAAACCTCTATAACTCTGAATAAAATACTCCCCAAAATTAACAAAGCCACAACATCCGAACAGCACCATAAAGCTGGGCCAAGAAGCAGATGGTTCATGCTTCCATGTGGTTTATGCGCTTCTTTATCTTGGTCTATTTCAGGGGTGACTATGCAATAAATATTGCATATGTATATTATGTACCCTAGGTAATTAGGAAAATTTGTATCACTTAATCTGCCCTAGAAAGTAAATATACCATCACTAATATGTATGCTAACAAATGGTCTTCATTGAACTTGTATATACAAGCTGTCTTTAAAAGGGGCTATTATTCTTTAAGACCAGGTCAACTTTGTGTGTGTTTTCTTTTTTCTCTTCTTTTTATAAATAAATTTTGTTTTTCTTAAGAGATTTTTCTATTCATTTTACATACCAAACACAGATTGCCCTGTCTTCCCTCCTCCTGCCCCCCAGCCTTCACCCCCAACCCACCCACCCATTCCTGCTTCCTCCAAGGCAAGGTCTCCCATGGGGAGTCAGCATAGCCCGGTCCATTCAGTTGAGGCAAGTCCAAGCTCCTCATTCCTGTACCAAGGCTGCACAAAGTGTCCCACCATAGGTACTAGGCTCCAAAAGTCAGCTCATGCACTAGGGACAGGGTCTGATCCCACTGCCTGGGGGCCCCCTATTCATTCAAGCATGTTTTTAGATTTAGTTCTCTCATCTTTCAACAAGGACTGTGCCAGGCCACTGTCGTCTTTCTGAAAGGATTGTTTAATGGTATCTGGCAAATGCTTGTGTTTCTCCAAGAAAGCTCTGTGTTAGGTTCTTGTCACTAATTTTAAATACTTGAGACTTATCAGTTTATAGAGACAAAAGGTTTATTAGTGCTCACACTTGGGAGTGTCAATCCTTGATTCGTTGACACCACCCCCATTGCTTTGAGCCTGGGGTGGGGCAGCATATCTTGCTAAGAGGGAGTGGTGGAGCAAAACCATTCACCTTATGGTGAGAGAGAGAGAGAGAGAGAGAGAGAGAGAGAGAGAGAGAGAGTCGTGTGTGTGTGTGTGTGTGTGTTTTGAAGGGCATCCTATAATTCCCTTGAGGTGACCTCTTCCCACTAGCCCCAACTGTTAAAGTTCCTACACCTTTCAGTAGTACCCAGTTGAGAACCAGACTTGTAAGCATGGACCTTTGAGAACATTCCAGATCCAAACTGAAATACAGGAAGACATCCTTAGCAACTGAAATTTCCTGGTAGTACGAAGAATCCCAACTGGGCACATTTTCTTTGCAGAGACAGACAACTCAAGTGATTCCAGAGAGGTTAAACAAGATGGTCAATAAACTAGATAGTTTTAAGAGCCTAGACTAGGACCTGACTTCTGCTGACTAATACAGTGCTCATGATAATCAACCATTTTGCTCCTTTGAAACAATTGCATCTTTTTGTTGTTGTTGTTGTTGTGAAATTTCTGTCTTTTATCCTGGCTTGCACAGTGGGCAAGAAAAGAGCAGAAAGCTCTGGAAACTCATTCTGGTTTTTTTTTTTTTCCTCTCCAACTTTGGAGTTGGCCTGCCTGGCTATTCCCAGAATAGGACATGCACATGGCTGACAGAGACACTGGTCATCCCTCCAGCTGTTCAGTTGGCCGAGACAGATGCTCAGCCCAGCAACTGACCTGAAGTGACTGGCAAAAATTAATTAACTTGCTGTGGAACTAATAATGAGCTGCTGGTTTGTGTTTTCTTTCCCTAACACCAGTTGCCAAAGAGTTTTTCATTAGCGGGCTGAATGCTTCCTTTGTAACCAGAACAGCCTCATTAGTTACAGTCCTATCGTGGCCAGAGAGTCAGACAACAAATCATTGTCTCCTTTTCAGCCGCCGTGACCTAACTTGTCATCTTTCATTGTCCCCCAGGGAAGAGTGTCTCTCTTCTCCTGACATTCCTCATCTTTCCTGTAATGTCTCTTTCAGAAATGACTTTCAAATATACCTCCTCACACACCCACTGCTTTGTCTTATTCTGGTTGGCAGAAGAGCTATTTTGTGTTCATGGCCCAGGCATTTGTTGGGAAGAAAACCATCAGGTCCATCCCATGTCTCTATTCCCAATTTCCTTGTCTTATTGGTCTCCATGCCTATGGATGGTGCTTTTCTGTTTTAATTCTGGCCCTAGCTTGCTTCATGTGTGCACATCTGTTTCAAAGGCATGGCTCTGGGCTTCACAATGACTCTACTTTGTTCTCCGTTTCCCAGATAAGGTCTAGGAAGCTGATAAAAGTAACATACCTAGAGTCATGCATTTATTCAAGGTCACACCTGAGGCCAAGGAGAGGGCTCAGTAGTAAAGTGCATGCATGGAGAA
Organism: Peromyscus aztecus; assembly: GCA_902168405.1. Lineage (NCBI taxonomy): Eukaryota > Metazoa > Chordata > Mammalia > Rodentia > Cricetidae > Peromyscus > Peromyscus aztecus. The sequence goes on along the minus strand of CABHPQ010157080.1, from coordinate 14,319 downwards.
CCCATGTGAAAAGCTATGCATAGTCACACATGTCAGGAATCCCAGCACTCAAGCCTAGAGGAAGAAGGACTTGCTGGCCTGCCACTCTATGCAAATCAGTGAACTGCAGGTTCAGAGAGAGATCCCATCTCAGAAAATAATATCGAGAATGGTTGAGGAAGATGTCTTCCACACATGGCTAGCCCATACATATGGGAGCACATGACATGCACATACCCATCACACATACATACACACACACACAACACACACACACACACACACACACACACACACACACACACAGTGACCAGACATTTCAGCTCTAAATGAGCTCCTCTCCCTGGTACAACTTTCATAGTCCCTTGTTCTGCCATGTCATCCTTCATGGAGTGTTCGTGCCCCTTTGTGGTCGTCAACTGTTAAGTGAATCCACGAGAGTGTGTCAAAGGGTATCAAGGATTTATTAAGATATAAAATGGGGAAAAATACACTCAAGGATACAGAACAAAGTAAACAGTCACCGTGCTCCTCCGTTCTGCCCGAGAGAGCACATGCCCCTTCCTCAGTTTTAAGCAGTCATGACCCAGAGAAAACCATACCTCTATCGGGCCGGATACCCCAAGGTGGAGAGAATTCCCACAACACTCCAGTTCATGTGTACACCTTCCTCATTATCTTTGATCTTAGTACTGTTGTCCCTTTATTATTTTGAGCCTATCTGATTTTCTTAAATCCACCAGCAAGTGGGTGGAGCGGCAGGGGCACTCCATATATTGGCTCATCTCCCTTGTAACTTCACAGCTCTTCCTTAGACTAACTGATGTTCTTTAGTCCTTTGTCAGTGCTTTTGTGGGGGTGCTTAGTGAGGAGGGGAAGTGAGGTGAAGAGTCACCATGCCCGTGTATGTGTGTGTGTGTGTGTGCGCGCGCGCGCATAAATGTTTCTATGATTTACTCCGAATGGTTTTATTTCAGTAAGATGGTGGATGAGGAGCAAGGATAACAGAGTCAGTAAAGGAGTCAGAGCTCCAGATCCACCTTTGTACACAGTACGATTTGGTCCCTCACCACTCTCTAGAGCAATAGTTCTCAACCTTCCAAATGCTGCAACCCTTTAATACAGTTCCTCACATTGTGGTGACCCTCAGCCATAGTTATTTTCATTGCTATTTCATAACTGTACTTTTGCTACTATTAGGAATAGTAATATAAATATCTGACATGCAGGATATCTGAAATGCCCCCTATGAAAGAGTCCTTGGACCCACAAAGGGGTCGTTACCCACAGGTTGAGAACCAGTGCTCTAGAGTCTGAGGTTCCCCATAGTATACAGGCACTCAAAATCAGATTGTCTAGCTTTATAGCAGGCATGTCCATCCTGCAGATCATGGGTCACACGTTTTCCTAAATAGCTGTGAATATAGCCCAACATATTTGTCTATATCAGCATCAAAACACAATATCAAAAGGTTGGAGAATTTAATTCCTAACTTCTCTCCATACCTGCAACCTAACTGTGAACAAGCCATTTCATCTCTCTATTTCACAGTCTTCATAGATAAAAGATAAGAGTTTCATAGGAATACTTCAATAAATAAATTAATGTATGTGTGTTGACTAGAAATGCCTGACACATTGAATTATTTAATAAATATCATCTAGTATTATGTTAAATACAACATGAGATAATATTTTCTTTCTTTTTTTCTGAGACAGGGTTTCTCTATGTAGCTTTGGAGCCTGTCCTGGAACTTGCTTTGTAGACCAGGCTGGCCTTGAACTCACAGAGATCCGCCTGTCTCTGTCTCCCGAGTGCTGGGATTAAAGGTGTGCGCCACCACCACCTGACTGAAATAATATTTTACATTTACATAATAATACAGATATGTTCCTCTGTATATGAGAAGAAATACATGTGCATATGTTATCCAGGTTTAAACACAGACTCATGTCATTAGTTTTACAAGATCGAAATTTAAAGGGCTTTCGGCTGGGTTGGATTAGAAGTATTCATGTACTTTTAGATATGGAATGGATATCACATACCAGTCAGCCAATCCCTGTCCTCCTCTAACGATGTCATTAAGGTAGACTTCATCATAGACTCTGTGTTTAAGAATTTCACTATGAGCCTTTAGCTTGGATGTAATGAAGTATTTAATGTACAAATTTACATTTATAAAATCTACTTTTCTTTCCATGATTACTTTCTGCTGTGCTTCTCTGCGCATTTGAATTTGTGTATAGACATATGCCTATAACCTTCAGACAGACTCTCATATCCTTTCTTAAATGAATTTTTGTATGTGTAGCTGGGTGTGTGGGTATGGGCACATGTGTGCCATGCGTGAGTGTGAAGGTCAGAGGACAGCCTGCTGGGCATCTGCTCCTTTGGCCTCATTTGGAGGTGGGAACTTGTTGTTTTTGTCACTGTGCTGGGTGTGGGAGCTTCGTTCCATTCCCTGCCTGCGCCTCCCATCTTCACCATGGAGGTGTTGGGGCTGGAACTAAAGACAGACGCCGCTGTATCTAGCTGTGTTCCATGAGTTCCAGGGGTCAAACTCAGCTCAGCAATGCTGTGCAGCAAATACTTCTGCCCACTGGATCATTTCTCCAGCCCAGAATCACGTAATTTTAAGGGGAAAAGTTTATGAATGGAGTCAGAGATAGGTAGGTAGGCAGGGAGGCAGGCAGACAGACAGATAGATAGTATCAGACAGACAGACAGATATCATTTTTTGACATAGCAAAGGTTCACTAGCTTATTAGCTTATGTCAGGACATAGGCAAATGTAGGAAATGTTGAGAAATCTAAGATTTAACTCAGCTCTCCCCTCAAATTGCTTAAACACAATCCTTTAGACCAGGGAACTGAATCTCTACACTTTATCACTTTTACTTTTGTAAAGAGCATTTAGAATTTTTATAATTATTCAAAAGCAGTGTGCTTGTAAAGTTACTTCTACATTTTAATTAAATATAACTCCACCCCTTCCCTTTCCTCCCTCCAACCCTTCCCATGCTCCCTCTCTCTAACACCTCCCATGCTCCCTCTCTCTAACACCTCCCATGCTCCCTCTCTCTAACCCCTCCCATGCTCCCCCTCATTCCTTTTCAAATTGATAGCCTCTGTTTCTGTGCTTATTATTGTCACATACATTATGTATATACACATAATATATAAATATAACCTCTTGAGTCAGTTTAGTGTTGCTTATGTGTATATAATTTTAGGGTTCCCCACTTCATTGGGGATAACCAATTAGGAGGCTCGTCCCCGGGAGAGACTCACTCTCCCTCTCTCAGCAGTCATCAGTTGCCAGTAGTTCTTTGGCAATTCTCTGCTTCCAGGTTAGCATGTCCATTGACATGGTCATTGATCAGGTCTTGTTCAGGCAGGTGACATGGCGGATTTTCCTTGTCATTTCTAGGAGACAATCTCACCCTAGACTTCCTGCTCCCCTGGCTCTTGCCATTTCTCCCTCTCCTCTTCTGCTGTGTTCCCCGAGTCTTCCGTGAAGGAGTTATATTGTAGATACATCCCATAGGGCTGGACTCCCCATGATCAGTTGGTCTCTGCATTACGATCAATTGTGAGTTTCTGTAATTGTCTTCATGTGCTTCAGAGAGAATACTCGTTGATAGGGGTGAAAGCCACATTACATGTGTGCATCATGAGAAGTTTTAAAATGCACTTGGGAATCATGCTGGTATAGTGAGGTAGCAAGAGCAGGCTCTCCTCCAAGATCCCTGCCCTCACCAGTTCCAAGTAGTTAGCTAGGTTGCTGAGGCCAGATGATATTTCCCTCCCGTTGAATAGGCCTTACGTCCAATTAGATACTGTTAGTTACCACCAAATTATGAGTGCCACCACTGGACCTTTAGGGACACCTTGCCATGGCGGCCATTGTTGTGGTTCCTAGGTATCACAGCTGGAGAGGCAGCTGGCATAGAACCTTCTGGTACTCTGAAAACTAGACTGAAGGAGGGAGGTTTCCAGGTTAGATGCAAGTTAAATCCTCCATGTTCTCTGTCTTAAGTGTATGGTGTCTTCAATAATAGGGACTCACTCATCTTTAACCTCTCTGAGAAGCAACCAAGGGCAATTGCAATAGATTATGTTTTTTGGGGGGGTCACTTGGAATACCCTGACCACCAACTTGAACAGAGGTTTCTCATGCCTGTTCCTTAGATTTTTGTTAGTCTGTGGCTCTTGTGGGGAGTATTGTCAGGCCAAGAAGCATAACATCATTTAAAACATATGTGTGTGTGTTTAAAAACATATGTGTTATATATATATATATTTATATATATATATATATAGATAGATAGATAGATAGATAGATAGATATAGTTGTGTGTGTGTGTGCATGTGTGCATGTGTGTGACTATATGAATATATATACATACTTAGCTATTACATACAATTGTAGGCAAATATAAAATAATGTGTTTCCTTGATGCTTTATCAAACATCCTTAGAGTGATTTGTCCTTTCTCCTTTATCATTGAAATAAATTGGGACATTGTAGCTCCTCCATGAGGGTGAAGTAGTGCATAAACCATGAACTTGAGGACCAGAGGATGGTTCTCTTTTCTTGTGTGGTCACCAAGGAGCACTCCTAGCACGCCCTGGACTCAGCTTGGGATAATCCAAGGCCTGTGGAATCTTCTCAGGAAGATATAACTGGTAATGTGTGAGCTCATAAGAAACTACCATTCAATATCTTTTTCAGTGCCCAGGTAAATGGCTTGGAGAAGCTGCCCTAGGAAGCTGCTCTAGCATCACTCTATTGCACTGTATATTTTGATTGTCCTAAGATCATAAAGCTTAAACCTTGCAATCAAGTCTTCGAAATGGGTAGTTACAAGTTTCTCCAAAGCCCTAGTTTTTTTGTGTGTGCATCCATTTATGATCTGCAAGCATTTCTATTGTATCTCAACACCACCAAGTTTCCACCTACAGGGAACTGTGGGATCCTGGGGTCATCATTCTCTAAATCTTGTACAGAGAACCATGTAGACCTTGAAGGTCTATAAACCAGGCTTTTTGTTGGTGGTGTTTGCACTTGCCTCATAGTATTTTTGTGAATGTCTATGATTTCTGTTCCTGGAAGCCAATAACTGGTCTTCAGCAGCTCAGATCCATTCAGCTTATTAAAGAGCTCTCTTGTAGTTGGAACAAAAGGACTTGTTTTCTTGGCCTACAGTGAGCTAGTGATGACAGAGCAGCCAGTTCATCATCTTTTCTTTATTAACAGATGTCAGAGTAATTGATGGAGCCTTTTTGTTTCTTTTTTTCAATCTCTAGTATATTTTTTAAATGGATTGATTCTGGGGCATTTCAGTTCATTTACTGACAATGTCTTAAGGATAGAATGTGACTGTAATCAATTTTCATTATCATTGTGTAGCTAATCGGGCTAAAAATAAGAACTCTTAATCTGCTATGGTGTGATTGATTACTCAAGAGGGATATGGAAATAATGTCTTTTAATATGCCCGGAGTGTTACATTAGACTTTTGAAGTTTTCATCTTTAAAACATCACTTCCGGTAGTGTTCTGTCCACTCTGAAACAACGTGGGACCCGAGCATTCCCTTTTCCAGCTCCTAACCTCAGTGAGTCATGTCTGGTTTCAGTACTCCTGCTTATCTATCTGCCCATTAGTCTCCTGACCCAGGCTTTCCTTTCATGGATTCCTCCCAGCCTTGTTTCACTTTAAAACAGTGTTTTGCAGGCCACGCTAGATGTGGAAACCCAAAGCATCTTCCCAGAGCCCTGATGACTCATCTCACTCCTCTGTGGACCAAAAGTAGGTTTATGGGGTGTGGGATCTTGTTCATAAGATGGTCCGGACAGAGCCAAAGATTCTGCGTCTCATTCACTCAGCACTGGGTAGGAAGACAGACATATTGAGTCTAGGCCTGATTCTGCCCCATCATCTAAGCCAAGTCCTAATTTGTGAGCCTCAGTTTCCCCCTCTTGAAAATGCGTGCTGCCACCCGGTGTATTTCACAGCGTTGTTGGGAGAGACCAGTGATAGCAGACGCACACTGTCACGTCTTTTCAATTGCTGCCAGTTCCGTTCCTCCACCTTTTCTTCTCCTACTCGTTTTCAATCATCTCTTTCTCAGCCTTATATTGTTCGCAGGTATTTTATGTCCTGATAAAACTTTAGATGCTCTTTGTATTTGCTAGTCATTTATCAAGAGCTCATCCATGCCTTGCCCTTTGAGGGAATCTGGGACGTTGAATCCTTATAATAACTCTGTGGGTCACTTATGACCAGGACCCCGTTATAGACAAAAAAAAAAAACAAAAAACAAAAAACAATTACCTGTCTACCTAATGTTTTGATTATGTCAGGTAGAGGTGCCCTCATGATTTAAACTAAACACTGACTCAAGGTCACTGTTCTTCAAGAAGTCTCAAAGTTTACTACCAGGTCAAATGAAAAGACACGCTGTGATGGTGACAGCCAAGGAGGAAGAACCGGAAACAGTTCAAATTGCTTCTTTAGTTTCTTGTGGCTTTCAAGCTGTCCAAAGAGCTTTCCTTCGGGAAAAGCATGGCTCTTGGCGAACACTTTCATCATTCCCCCTTTGGCCTTTAAATAGTTGTTTAAAGGGAACTTCCTCCCACTTCATTAGCAAACCTTGATTGTTGACTGTTGTTTTACTTTATTATGGGCCTCAAGTCCTAAGCCAGGAGATTGCAACCTGACCATGTATGATGCATAGGGGAGCTACGATTAAGAACTTCAAAATTAATCTGTGGATAAAGAAGATCTGCTTCCTCTGGGTGATATGTTTTTTAGGCATACATACAATAGTGAATAAAAAACATTCATTTAAGGCCATCACTGAATTTATAGGACACTGGATGCTGTCTTAATTAACCTTGGCCTTACTGAGTCACTCTATTAACTGTTCCTCTGTAAAGCATCTTGATTGATGTCTCCAGCAACCTGTGCTCTCAAGGTCAACAGGAATACTCTGGCATACTGCACACTACCGCTGCCATCACTGAGGATGCTGGCTTCCCCAGCATCTCTGGTATTTACTCTAGAAGATATTTACGGTAACTACAAAATTCAGTTGCAAAGGAAGATGAGAGCTGATTTCTCTGGAAATCCAGTTGACTGCTTTGGGGAAGTTTCGAGAAATGAAAATCATTAAAAGAGAAGTTTCTGCTCAGTGAGGGAAGGTCACCAAGAACTGTTCTGTGGGCTGTCACTGCAAAAGGCCCAGGAGCCCTCCTAGATGGCACATCCTTGGGTCATATAGGCTGTGACTGCAAAGCAGCATGTGGACACACAAGCCCTTGAGCAGAACATGAGTTGACTGAGAAAGTTAAAGGAAAGCCCAAATACCTCCAAGAAAGACTCCATTGAAAATTATTATTTGGGGGGTTGTAGTTCCCTTTACATATGCTCACACTGGAAATCATAAACAACGCATTAATAGTCTAGTAAAGAGAAGAAAAGTGAACACGTGCAAGAGACATAAGTCTTGGATTTGGCCCTGAATCAAAGCATTGGTGTGTAATATCCATGTTGAAGATTTCTAGTTTTAAAAAAAAAGTTCAAGTCTACTGTTTGGTGATTCTCTTGGTCCCCAGATAGTCTTAGGGACTTTATTTTGTGCGTGTGTTCATGTTGTTGAGCAAGCAGTATCCAATGGTATCGTGTTGTTGAACAAGCAATATTTAAGGGACTACTGCTGGCTTACTGGAAGAGCGATTCAGGCGGGTAAAGTTTTGAAGTCATAAGGGAACTTTGTCGTTGTTGTTGTCTCAGGTGACATTCAGTTATCTCTTAACTGAGTACGGAGCTAGGTTATGTCATCTGCGGTGGTTTGAATGAGAAATGTCCACCAAGGGCTCAGGTGTTTGAACACTTCATCCCCCAGTTGGCGGTGCTCTTTGGAGTGGTGCTCTTATGAGGGGGTGCAGCCTTGCTGGAGGAAACATATCCCTGGGGGCAGGCATTGAGGGTCTATCGACTCTTCACTCTTTCTGCTACATGCTTGGGGTTATAGATGTGGTCTTTCAGCTTCCTCCCCTGGCTGCCTGCCTCTATGCCTCCCCAGACATGATGGACTCTTATTCCTCTGGAACTGTACCAGGAGAATAAACTCTTTCTTCTACGAGTTGCTTTTGATCATGGTATTTTATTACAGCAATAGAAAATAGCAAATATATCACAACTGTCAGAAAGGGGACAGAGATTCCTGCAAACACCCAAATCAGTTTTGGAGCTTGCCACAAACTCTCCCAGCAGCCCACACAAGTGTTGTTTGAGATCTCCAAGTCACCATGAGGCGGCTAGCAGATTCTGCATTCTCCATAATTGCACCCAATTTTCCAATTGAATTATCACATGATTTAATTCGTTGGCTGCATCTGGAGAGCATCAGCATTGTGCAGCTGTTGCGGCTTCAAGAGCTAATTGTTGCTAAGCACATTAAAAGTAGCCCCATTGCAATGCACTAGAGTCAGAGGAGAGGGGGTGCAGAGTTTCACTTCCCATTTTCTCTTTGGTTGAATCATCACCCTAAGAGCCTGAGGGGGTAGCAAACATTTGAGCCCTGTTAGCTTGGAGACCTCCTCGTGTATGGTTCCTGTCACTAGGTGAAAGCCTTTAAGTGAGCCAGACATATCCAGATACCAGAATACATAGAGACCTGAAAGCCCTATTTGGAGTGGCTTAGAGAATTATGCCAATAAGATTAAGTTTGGTTGGAAAGAAGGCAACATGTCACCAAAAAGTACAAGGAAGTCAAGTGCTGGTGAAGCACCCGTACATCTGTAAAGCCCCTGCCCTCATCTTGTAATTATAAGTAGCCATGCCACATACTTGTTACCCTACCAAATGGTCAGTTCACCTTGTTGTGTTTCGGGGAAGTGTCCCCAATGGGGACGATCACTTCAAGACCTGCATCAGCCTAACCTAGCCCAATACTCAGCTTACAATTTCTTATTATTTGGTATCTTCAAGTTGGGGTTCTGAAACTCTCGAAAAGCATGGGTCAAGCTCTACCCTTCTTCTCTGTTAGGGTTTGGATTGTAAATGTCTCCTCAACGTTCACACGTTGACAGTCTGCTCCCCAGGTCATAGCACTATTGGGGAGTCACAGACATTCTAGGAGGATATGTCTAGTTGGAGGAAGTTGCAGGCTGTGGAGGGAGGAATGTGCCTTTTGGGAGACATAATTTGTTCCTAGCTACCTCTTACTCCATCCCCCTCTTCCCCCTCCTCCTCCCCCATTCTTCCTCACCTCATCTCTCCCTCCTGTCCACACAAGCTGAGCCTCTTCGCTCCATTTCATTCCCCTTTCATGATCAGGTGTCCAGGAACAACAGAATCAGGTGACCAAAGACCGAAACTTGAGAACCATAAGCCAAGCAGAAACCTTTCCTCTTCACATAGTTTATCTTGGGTATTTTCCCACCACAATGAAAGCTTACTAAACATCTCCCTTCTTGTGGCTGTAAGAATGTGTGGTTTGGTTTCCAAAAGGTCTCAGTCCTCTGTACAGATGAGAGATAAGAATGATGAGTTCATGAAAAAAGAAAAAGAAAAAACCAGGATGTTAAATATACAAGGAGGGCTTACAGGGAAGAATTGCAAGCCATGAGGAACCGTCAGGTAGAAGTGGATCTACTGAGGGAAAGAGTAGAGGAAATCAAAATAGAATATGAGGACTCTGTCTAAGGGAAAGGCAGAGGAGAGGGCATAGGTGTACAGAGCACTGAGTACCTGAGGACAGGAAGTCAAGAAAGACAAATAGAATCCCCAAGCTTCCTTCCTGCCACAGGTCACAGAAAAAATGAGAGTAAGGTTTCTGTCTCCTACCTATGAAGGAAATAAGATTATTCTGTAAAGAAACTAGGAAGCTTAGAAAAAGATCTATTAATATTTGACATGGGTAATATTAATAGTTGTCATTTCCCATCACTGTCGTATGGTGTTTAAAAGGCAACAATCTTATAACCTTCTTATAATATTTGTCATTTCCCATCACTGTCCTATGGAGTTTAAAAGGCAACAATCTCCATCCACAAACAGATTTCAACCAGCATTTAGTGTACTTCAATCTTACATAAACGAGGATAACTAGAAAATCACTAGACATTTGGCAATAACCATTGTTGACTACTGAGAAATAAACTTTGCACACACATACATAGGATGAGCTCAGAAATTGTCAAGCAAAATTTAATCATAAAATATGAAAGATGTAAGTTAAAACACATAATTGCAAAATTGTGGGACACCAAAGGATATGAAAGGATTTTATATCTTGCAGAGAAAAATATATAGCTCACAAGCAAATTTTGGGAAGTATCATCTGTATTAACAAGTCTAGAAGTTGGCTGATGAATGAATGTATTCATAATTTATAACCTAAGATTCTATACCCAGCCAAACTACCATTAAATACCCTTCATACATTTATAGCCTCAACACTGTATTTTTTTATTTATTTTTTTCATACACTATATTTTGACCATATTCTTTCTCCTCTCTCAACTCCTCCAAGATCCTCCTTACCTTCTCAGACACCTAACTTCATGTTTTTTCTCTCTCACTCTCTCTCAAACAAAACAAAATGAAGACAAAAATGAAAGTCAAAACAGAAAACAATAAGACAAAATAAAACAAAAAGCGTGCATTTAAAAAAAAAACAAAATATGGAGTCCGTTTTGTGTTGGCTAATTCCTTCTGGGTGTGGGGTCTACTTTGAAGTATCATTGATAAACTCAGTAACATCCCATTGGAGAAAACTGATTTTCCCTTTCCCAGAAGGTATCAATTACACAACTTCTTAGTTAGGGGCAGGACTTTGTATCCACTTCCTCCTTTCTGTGCTGGGATTTTGTCTGGTATGAACTTGGGCTGGTCTTGTGTATGCTATCACAGTCTCTGTGAGTTCATATTTCTGTCAGCTCTGTTGTGTCCAGAAATCATTGTTTCCATGAACTCATCCACCACCTCTGGCTCTTAGAGTCTTCCTGCATCCTCTTCCTCATAGGTCCCTGAGCCTTGAAGGGAGGAGCTTGATAAAGACATCCAATTTAGGGCTGAGTCTCTCACTCTGAAGTCTCTCACTCTCTGCACATTGTCCAGCTGGGGATCTCTGTGTTAATTCCCATCTACTGCAGGAAGAAGCTTCTCTGATGAGTGTTGAGTGATGCACTGATCAATGGGGAATGTTTTATCCCTTAAGAAGATACTGAAGAAGCTGGGAAAGTAGCTTAGTAAGTAATGTGCTTTCCACACAACTGTGCAGACCAGAGGTTAGACTCCCCAGAACCCAAGTACAAGGAAAAACCAGATGGGTATGGCAGCCATTCTGCAATCCCAGCATGCAGGGAAGGAGATGGGGAATCCTGGACCAAGCTGACTGGCCAGAGTAGTCAAACAAAGAGCCCTGGGTTCAGTGAAGAGACCCTGCCTCAATCTATAAGGTGAAGAATATTCAAAAAAGACATCCAACATCCTTAGCCCTCCACATGGCACACAAGTGCAAACATGCACACAAAACAGACACACACAAAGATACTGGAATTCATACCACATGCCACATCCAAATAGGGGAATAAAATAGAATAGGAAAAGATGGGCCCAGAATCAAAGGGTCTGTCTCAGAAGAGAGTAGAAGATGACATTCAGCACCATGGTGAGTGGATATCCTGGAAGGGATTGGAAGAATGGCATGCTACAACATAGCTGAAATGTGAAGTCATAAATAAATGACGCCAGGCAGTGGTGGTGCACGCCTTAATCCCAGCACTCGGGAGGCAGAGGCAGGCAGATCATTGTGAGTTCGAGGCCAGCCTGGTCTACAAAGTGAGATCCAGGAAAGGCGCAAAGCTACACAGAGAAACCCTGTTTCGAAAAACCAAAATAAAATGACAAAAGCATACAACTATGATTTTGCTTATACGAGGTACCTAGTATCCTCAAAGTCGTAGGGACAGAAATAGAATAGTGGTCCTAGGGTTGAGAGAGTGGGTACTTAGTGTGGATAGTTTCAGTCTGAGCAGTTGAGACAGATGGTAGTGATGGCTGTGAAGCTGTGTGGGTACCCTTAATATCATAGAGCTGTGGGCTTAAATGTGGTTAAAATGATAAAAGTTGGTGCTTATCACCATTAAAAAATTGAAAGTATTTGCTCAGGAGGATGGAGATCACAAGGGAGGGGTGGTTGTTTTCTGTTACAAGTCTGGCAAGCCTACTGACTCTTAAACATTACATGGGAGGACACTATATTCTGATTCCCTTTCTTTGAAATGCTCAGCCCTAAGTGGGATTTCTGGGTCAAACTCCTCCCCTCAGGACTCAGGATCGTTACAGAAGAGAAGGGGGGAATTGTGAGAGCCAGAGGTGGTCGAGGTTTTAAAGGAAGCATTTTCTAGACACAGGAAGGCAGATGGGCTTATGAACTTACAGAGGCTGTGACAGCATGCACAGGACCCTTGCAAGCCAGACAAAATCCCGGCATGGAGGCGGGGAGGAGGGCATGATTTCCCACCTCTAATCAAGAATCCATTTGCATTTGATCACTTCTGAGCAAGGGAAAGTCAGTTTCCTTCGACAGAGTGCCATTTGGTGTAAGGATTGCACTCTGGGCTAGGTTTCACATGCAGGAGTTATCAGCCAACACAGACTGGACCCCATTCGACTTGGAGGGGCTGGGGAGGAAGAAGTTGGGTGGGTTGGTAAGTAGGGAATATATGGGAAGAGGTAGAGGAGAGTGAATATGATCAAAATACATTATATAAAATTATCAAGGAATAAATAAAAATATTGTTTCAAAATTATATATGAGGAATAGTTGAATAAAAATAAGGATGAAAAAGTAAAATTAATTGTGTTGGGCATTTCAGGCAAAGGGGACTGTATTACAGAGCTCTCCTTTGGGAGGTGTGACACAGAATTAAGGGGTTTCATGTTCCTGGAGGGTTTTGAACAATCCACATAAAGAAACTAGGAGCTTTCTCTCTGGGTTAGTGTCTCCCACAGAGAGGAGCATACTTACAGATGAACTTGATCCCTGTCGTCCTTGAGGATAGTCATGATTTAGAGTCCCTAAACTCAATTTTAGTTCAGACATATAGGCTAATTTTTGGGAAAAAAATTAAACGGGCAATAACAGAGTAATACAACTATGGCAAAAATTATGGTATTAAAAAATTACCCTATGATATCACTTCGAGTATATACCTGAAGAATCTAAGCCAGTATACCATAGCCATGCATGCACACTCACGTGTACTGCACTGCTAGTCACACTAGCCGAGTTAATGAATCACTAGATACCCATCCTCAGATGAATGGGTGAGGAAAAGGTGGGACATGTACAAACTGAGTTTTACGTAGTCACAAAGGAAAAGGGAATTATGTCATTTGAAGGAAAATGGGTGGAACCAGAGATCATCACGTCAAGCAAAAGAAGCCAGATTCAGGAAGATAATATGTATTCTCTCATACGTAAGATCTCTACTTAAAGAAAAATATAAGATATGAAAATAGAAAGGGACTATTTTTTTTAAAGAAGGAGACCCAGGAGTGCAGGATGAGAGAGGGTGACAAGAGAGGTGACTATAAGCTGAGTACACCATAAGCATGTGCAAAAATGTCACGAAACCCATTGTTTTATGCAATGATTATTCAATAACTAAAAATATTCCTTTATGGAGAAAAATGGTTTTTTGATTTGTTTGTTTAATTCATGAAAGAGGTTCACGAATGACCAAGGTAGAGGAAGCCCTTCTTCAGACAAATAGTAGCCCTTGATAGTGTGGTGGGGGAGGAAGCACCTAGTTAGAGTACTTGCCTTATCAGGAGGTTGTGAACTGTGTTCGGCAGCTTCTTGGGTTCTGGGAGATATGGAGAGAAACGAGAGAAACATATAATGGAGGTGGGGAGGGAGGCAGAGAGAGAGAGAGAGAGCTACACAAGGAGAGATGCCATGTTCTATGTGAGTCTGCCCATGATTAAAACATAGCCACTAAGAATAAAAGATTGCAGGCAACCGAGAGAGAGAGAGAGATTCTGGCTGGGAGAGAAGTAAGAGCAGGAGGCTGATGGGGAGAGCAGCTGAGATGATGCCGCAAGCTAAGAGGTGAGGTGGGCCAGGCCTGGCAGTAGATAGGGAGCAAAGGGCCACGGGATCCAGAGCCTCTAAGTGAAGGCCCAAAGTTCTACTTGAAGCATCTCACTGGGGCTGGAAGTACAGCTTTTGTGAAGAAATCAATGGCTCTTTGGGACCACGTTCCATACACTCAGATACAGAAGTGATGGGAGAGGTTCGTTGCCAGGATGAA
>CABHPQ010157079.1:7206-35704 GCA_902168405.1 Peromyscus aztecus | reverse complement strand
ATTGTGGTTTTGGAGACTGGTCTCAAATCAATGAGACCAGTATTTCTGCCTCAGCCTCCCTAGTGTCAATATTACAGAGTTACTTCTCATCCTGGGATTCCCGACAGATTTTCCTTTCCCATTTAAATTATTTGTTTCCATTGGGGCAAACTTGATCTTAATTTTTAATCAAGTTTTTTAATACTCTGAGGACCAGAAAATTTGAAGTCATGTCAATTTTTAGAGTTAAGTGAACTCAAATGAACTATTCATGCTACTTAATGCCTATCTTCAAATGTCTGTCTCAGTATATGATTGTACCTGTTCCTGCCCTTCAAAAGTAGTATTATTACATTCTATAATACGGTTTCAAAATTACCTCAGTCTTTTATAACCCTTCACTAGGAAATGAAGTGCTCATTCTTTTGTCTCAAAGTATCAGTAAATAATTACTACATAAATGCTAATGCTAGCTAAAGACACGTAATTAGTGTTATATATGTGATATATTTTAATACTTACATAGTTTTAATACTGTGTATTTAACCTGATCACAGCTTTTTATAGTATAATAAAGCACCTATCCCTCTGTCAACAATGTATATATTATATGTACAATTATATTTATTTAGGACATCAAGTTTATTTCCTTTAGAATTTTTCTCAAATTTTAGCCATCCAACAGTTTTATACTAATATTTATATATATATTAATTTTTTGTGGTTTTTTGAAACAGGATTTCTCTATATATCCCTGACTGTCCTGGAACTTTCTCTGTAGAACAAGCTGGCCTCAAACTCATAGAGATCCACCTGCCTCTGCTTCCCAAGTGCTGGGATTAAAAAGGCATGTGCTGCCTCCACCTGGCTGATATTAATATTTTTCATGTTTTGTATGTGCAAGCAAAATCTTAGTTAATCTTACAGTATTTGTGTTAAAAGTATTCAATTTTATTTTCCCTTACTGAAATGGATGGGAAACTTTATGAACATGCTGTACTGATAAAATGCACAATGTATGAAATAATTTGAAGACTATTATTATTACTATTATTACATTAGGTTATCATTTGATATAGCTTAGTTTTCATTTGTATGTATATTGGCAGTAGGAAGAGAGACAGAGATTCAGAAAATACATACAATTTCTATTTTTTACTTAAGTTCTTTTGTTACTTGAAATGTTTGTAATATATCTTTATGATGATTAACTTTAATTGAAACTTAAAGTTTAGAGTTTTTTTCATAGATATTGCTGTTGTCTCATTTGTAACTTTTGCTAAATTACTAAAACTGATTTACTTTAGAGTTCTCAAACATTCATTTGACAAACATCTATTGAACACCTAATAAATGCCAATCATAGTGCAAATCACTAGGGATATAATGATGAATAAAATATAGGCTTTGGCTTCAAACTCTTCACAAATTAATGACATCATTAGTGCTCAAAGTAATTTTACCCTTTTCTCTGTCATGTGATTTCTGGAGTACTTCTCAAGTTTAGGAATTTCAGTACTATCTTCGTCTTCACCTACTTGGACAATTGGGTTAAAATAGAAACAGTGGTGAACATGAAGTTCAAAGTTGGAAGTTTGCATTCTGCCTTAGCTTCCCCATAATCTCCCAACTCTTGTAAAATAATGAAACTCTAAGTAATTTTCACTCTGAAAGCTGATTCGTTATTTATCTCATAGGCTGTATATAGGATTAAACTTTAAAAGCTGTCATCATAGTTACTTTTCTAGTGCTGTGCGAAGACATTATGACCGAGATAACACCTCCCGGCTAGGAATATTTTTGTATATACATATGTATATATGCATGCAATGACAAGGAGTGAAGGGCCATGAATTTGAAGTAGATTGGGGAAGGGGAGATGGGAGGGTTGGCAGGGAGGAAAGGGAAGGGAGAAATGTTGTAACTATATTATAATCTCAAAAATAAGATTAAATGAAAAGAACAAACTCCGGTGTCTGTTTTTTTTTTTTTCCATGATAAGTGATATTTTGTCTCCTTCCCCTTGGTGTTCTGAGGTTTCACTATAATGCGTCCCAGTGTAGATATTTTTAGCTTCTTGGTATTTGGAGACAGTTGTTTTAGTCAAAGAATTGATGTTTTGAATGTGTAAGAGTTCAAAACTGTAGTGAGATTTTGTTTTCTTTCTTTCTATTGTTCTTAAGTTGCTCACTTAGGAGCAACAGATTTGACAAAGGTATATAGAGTGGAGAAAAATGTAGTTACAGTCATAAAGGTTTGTTTTCATTATTGCTGATTTCAAAAAATGGCACTTGAGAGTAAGTTAATAATTAATTAATTATAATGCACTAATTAATTAATGCATTTTCAGCATTTCAGGTTTTACGTGGGGGTCATTGATAAATTTGGAGTTGGTTTTTGTACAGTGTGATAGATGTAGGCCTGAATAGAGAGTTTTCAAAAGAAAAAAAATTAGCTTGGAAATACTTTTAAAAGTGTCTAACACCCTTAGCAATCAGGAAAATGAAATTGAAAGCTACTTTGAGATTTCACCTGCCCCCAGTCAGAACTGCTAAGATCAAGACAACCGACAACTAATTCTTGTAAAGAATTTGAGAAAAGGTGACCCCTAATTCACCGTTAGTGGGATTGTAAATTGGTGCAGCCACTCTGGAAATCAGTGTGGAGAATTCTCAAAAAGCTAAAAATAAATCTCCTGTATGACCCAGCTATCGCATTCCTTTGCAAATGCCCAAAGGACTTGTCAGGTTCTTGATCAGCCATGATAATTTCCACTGTGGTCACATAGTTAGGAAATGGAAACAGCCTAAATGTCTATCAACTGGTGAATAGATAATGAGAATATGGTTCACACACACAATGGAAGTCTCCTTTGCTGTAAAGAAAAATAAATATTTTAGGTAAATGGATGGAACTAGAAAATATACTGAGTTAGGCAACTGATTCAGAAAGACAAATGCTGTGTGCTCTCATTTATTTGTGAATCCTAGCTCCAAATCTTTAGATGTGAGTATATAATCTGGAGTAACCACAGAAACTAGGAAAGCCAAAAGGAAGTATAGCAGGGGTACTCTAGAGAGAGGGATTGTAGAACACAAGTGTTATCAAGGGGAAATGGGAAAAATAGATAAGAGTAGTGGAGGGGGGGTCATACCGAAGAAATGGGGTGGAGGAGAGATCAATAACACCAGGGAAATTTGAAAATCCTTATGGAAACATTATTTTATGTTTACTTAAAACTGCACATAATGCATATATAATATATCACACACACACATACACACACACACACACACACACACACACACACACAATGTAGCTATGCTACTTGTGCTGATAATTCTCCCCAAAAGAGTCATAAATTAGCTAGGAAAACCTCCCTTTGGATTGTTGATCTGGGACATCTAAGAGACTCCCCAAACAATTTAGGATGTTGATGTTATTTTTGATTTCCTCACAGAACTTGAAAGTGATACCTATTGCTGAGGACACCACACACTTAGACATAGGACTTGGAAGAATTGAGCAGCAACTGATGTGGAAACCTCCTCCCTGAGGACTAGATATGAAAGTACCTGAAGTTGCTACACAAGCTGACAGAGGAGAAACTTAATTAATAGTCATCCCTATTTGTAAATCATGAAAACCACAAAAATGACCAGCCCAGCAAGACATCACAATGGTGCAATAGTGACACTCTTATCTTGGGGTAACCAACAGCTGTCCAATGGGAGCTAAGGTCCAGAAAATAAGGGGGAATTCATGCCTAATACTGTAAATATAGACAAATACCCATGCCAGTGAGGTCATGAACCCCAGAGAAGTTACTACTGATACTTTTCAAAACCAGTGTAATTTGTAACTGTATTTAAAATATCGATCTTAATACTTGCCGATAATTGTAGCTCTCACCCTTCATCAGAGAAGCTTCTTTTTGCATCAGATAGAGACTATTACAGAAATTCACAACTGGTGAAAATATAAAATAAGTTACCAGGTGGTGCCTAGTCCCAGCTGATACTCCTACAACACAACCCCGAGACCCAAGGCTCAGGGAACATCAGAGAAGAAGGCACAGAGAGCTTAATAAGAGCCAGAGGCTCTTGTGATGGAAGATGTGTCTTCACAGGTAATGTGTGTTGCAAGATAGTGTCTTCTACAGATGAAAGGGAGTTGGCAATCATGAAATCTTAAGTATATGGTTATCTAAACAAGACCTGCACAGTGACAACACTAGTTGACATTCCAAGGTGGATGGAGAAAAATCTCACAAGCTGCTACCTGTGATGAAGAGCTTCACTTAATTCATGACTGCTATGAGAGGGAGAATCAGTCTTCTCCAGGGATAAATTTTCCAGTCTCAAGTAGTCATCCTTAAACACATAAACACACAAACACACACACACACACACACACACACACACACACACACACACACACACACACACACACAGTACAATAGGTCATGAATTTAAGAGAGAGTGGGAGGAGCAAGAAGTGTTTGAAGGGGAGAGGGAGAAGTGGAAATGATATATTTATAGAACTTAAGAAATCTTCGGGCTGGAGAGATGGCTCAGTGGTTAAGAGCACTGGCTGCTCTTCCTGAGGTCCTGAGTTCAATTCCCAGCAATCACATGGTGGCTCACAACCATCTGTAATGAGATCTGGTGCCCTCTTCTGGCCTGCAGACAGAACACTGTATACATAATAAATAAATATAAAACAAACAAACAAAACAAAAAAAAGATTTAAAAAAAAAAAAAGAAATCCTCAAAAGCTGGGCGGTGGTGGCGCACGCCTTTAATCCCAGCACTTGGGAGGCAGAGGCAGACGGATCTCTGTGAGTTCGAGGCCAGCCTGGGCTACCAAGTGAGTTCCAGGAAAGGCGCAAAGCTACACAGAGAAACCCTGTCTTGAAAAAAAACCAGAAAAAAAAAAACCAAGAAATCCTCAAAATCATTCAATTAAATATAAAAAGAAATAATTGATAGTTTTTTGTTTGTTGTGGACCTAAAAAAATCTATAGATATATAGATTTATAAATCCGATGTTCTAAAAATGGCTGTCTTTCATCTCCTTACAATTTAAAACTTAAATCCATTAATTGATATTGTTGGATCATTTTATATTTATTTAGGAAAGTTTATCCTTAATACCAATTTAGATCAAGGCTAAAAAGAATGTAATAGAGAAATTAATACCTCACCTAAATTATAAAAACTCTACATAGAGCTAAAATAAGATTCATCACTAAGAAATAAAAAATTGTTAGTGTTCTAATATGAAGATCAGTCTAGAACTAGAACCTAATTCCTGTGTTTAAAGCAAATCAGATGTTCTTAAAGAGGTTGTTTTGCTTTTCGTGGTAAACTAAGATGAGCTCTTACGTGTTGTTCAAAATTTGTTTTATATTTTCTGCTGTTTGTGTTTCAGCCTTTTGGCTACCCAGGAAATGTTTCTAACAAAGTTGTGGTTCATTTATGGATTTATTTGCGTTGATGTCTCTTAAATGGCCACTTTGTTGCCAGTCACTTCCAATTGATTTTAGTGTATTTAATGTTCTATGGATGTACACCTAGACACACGTACATCTGCATATCTAAGCAATATATTATGAAAAATTTACAAAGTTAAAAGGGTATAACACTTGTTGATGCAAAAACAAAGCAAAAGAAAAACAAGCATAGTTTTCATCTTAAAGGGATAAGAGGTAGAGTATTCTGGAGCATTTTGAGTGACCATAGCCTGCGAATACCAACTTAAGTGTTCCAATGTCGAATCAGTTTTATAGTTTTTCAGAACACAGAAAGTAATAAATCAAGGCTAGTTTAAAATTCACTGGTGAGGTACATCAGAGAGGCACTTACAGCAAGATGGGAGAAGCTTTGCTATTCTTCTCAAATGCTATCTGATGACATCCTTAGCTTTTGGTTTGATGAAGTGAGTCTGCTAAGTTAATAGATTCCAAAGGGTTTTTTTTTTTTTAATCTATTAATCCCAGAATGTTACTTCTTTCACAGAGGTGGGCAAGGAATAGCTGTTCTTGGGGCCACCGCTAGCCCAAGGAAAGGTAATTAGCCACTGGACTTTTAACATTTCATTCTTTCCACATGGTGCATTTCTAATCAGTCTCTGCAGATACAGCTTCTTTCCAGACGTTGTCCTCCATGGGTTAATAAATGCAAAATAGCCAATAAGTGCGGCTAGCCAGCACAGTTGCTTCTCAGCAACAAGGTGTGGCTGAAGGAGAAACAATAACAGACTACAGTCAGCCACAGCCAGCATGAGCAATTGGTACAAAGGGCCAGGAATGTGACCCTGCTTCCCCTTGGCTCTGGCTGGGCTCAATAGCTGGTTCCAAGCCCACTGAAGATAGAAAACACAAGAAGGTTCCATGAAGGCACCCTGGATGCCAGTGACAACTCATAGAGGTCATGGATGATGGAGGATTAGCAAGAAGACTCTTCCCTTCCACACAGCTGTACCTAACTTTACTTTCTGAGAGAACAACTGATAGATAGGATGGAATCTTTTATGCTCCATTGGATCTTGATAACATTTTTCCTTAGTCTTCCTGCCTACTGACTACTGAAACCAACTGACACCTATTGAAAATGGACAATCCATGGGTCTTCGGAGATCTTTCAACCTGCTGTAAAACAGGTTTATTACATGTATAGGATAATGATGATCCCTTAGTGTCTTACAGACTTAAAAAGGCATCTAAAAATTATCATCCAGATAATTGCTATTTAATACCTCAATATATATGTGTTTACTTTGACAAAATAACTACCTTTCCTATTTTCCTATTGTGTATATGAAATATACAGACATAATCTCTTGTAATAACTAGCACTGTTCTCTAAATCTATAAGAAGTTAAAATTTTTAATTGTCACTGCTACAGGCTTAATATACTAAACAAAAGAATCTAAATTTTGCTTTAGAATTAGCTTCTATATAGTCCTATGTAATGATGCTAATATTTGTTGCTCTTTTATATTTATTGAGCCTTTCTTAAACTATTCAAGCCTTCTAAAGACTGATATTGTTAGGTCTCTGTCAGTGAATATGTCCAGAAATGATAATCTTGGCTCAACTTAAGCTGGACTATAGAAGGTTTGCTAAAAGCCTTCCGTGAGCATTCCTCAGGAACCTGGAGAAACAGGTTTTCTGCCTGCCAAGAAGAGACAGATGGCTCTCCATTGACATACACTTTTTGTTGCATATCAAAACCCATGCTGACCTCCATATTCTCTCAGTCCCTTTCATAAGTACTTATTGTGTCTCAGAGTCCCCACGATAGCCTCCTGACCCTTCTCATCTCCCCTATTCCTCCTCCACTATGCCAGCCCCCAGGCTGTTCTAGATCCCTGCTTCCTTTATGATGGCAAGGTTTCCTCTTCCCTAACCCCACAGTGATGAGAAAGATTCTGGATGATTGCTCTCTGGATGAGGTGAATAGTAGTGGGTACTATAAAATTTTGGTGTAGATCATCTATATGTAGGATTTTGTTTGGGGGCTTTGTTTTTCTAGTAATTTACTATGTTATTTATGGTTCCATTATTATGGTTACATTAGTGTTGTTCCTCAGGCACTGTCCAGTCCCCCCTCCCAGGGTTTCTTATTGGACCGTGTGAAGAAGGCTAGGCTAGCTGCCCAGCAAGTCCTGGAGCTCCATCTGTTCCAGCCTCTCCATTGCTAGGAATGTAGGCATGAGCCATCATGCCTGGCTTTTCAACTTACTTCCTTTTGATAATGTTGTACAAGACCATCCTCAGGGTTAAACAACCACTATCTTGAGGGCATTCAGCTGTGCTACATTGCAAAAGAGCATTCCCAGCTGGCTTGTTGACTGTTATATCCTCTTAGAGGAGGAGGAAGTGTCACAGACCCTCACCTTAGCATTCAGCCACTCTCTACCACCTATTGTGTAGACGTTTGCCCTAACTGCATGCTTCCTCAGGGAGGGGCCAGAGTATATAGCCCAGGGAAGCTAGGCGAAAGGGGACTCCATCTTTGCGGCTACGGGAAAGTCATTATCCCTGCTGGGTAGACCTTCCAGCGAGGCCTATGTGGAGTGATTACCCATGCTCCAGTAAGTAACCCCTCATCTGTGCTCTGGAAGTAAGCCTAATAAACTCATTATTGGTGGAATTGTAATGTGGTTTGTCATTGGGACCTTAGGAGGAGGAGTAGACATTGCTTATTTCTCCCCCAGGGAAGGAATTTTAGCAATACTTGGCATAGTTGGCAGGATCCTACACAACTGAGGACGAGTTTAGGAAGGGCACTGGCACTCCAAAAAAGAGCAATCCTCGTGTGGGGAGCGAAAGAAACAAGTGAAGCAAAGTTTCATGAGGACAGGGTGTTTGCAGACATTTGGACAAGATGATCTATGTGTTCCTTTAATGCTTCCCTCGAGGTAGTGGTAGGAACACAGTGACATACGTAACTAGGATGAGGCCACATGGGCAAGGGGCTGTCTTTGGAGGAAATCCTAGAATGGCAGTCTTCTTCTAGATGTTAAGGAGCGGCATGCCTTCCTGATGTGTTCAGTCACCCCGGGTGTATGGCGATACTTTGAGAACAGCCAGAGGTCTGAAGCAGACGTTACAAGCACTGGGAGTAGCACATCAGGGGTGGAGGTATCACCGAGCCGCTGCAGAGGTGCCCTGGCCATTGCTCTAAGTAGTAGGAAATCTATCCACAAGACTGCAAGTGTGAAGGAGACACTGCAGTGATAAAGGAATATGAGGCCAGCGTCTTCAGTAGGCAAGCCTCCAACTTGGCTTAGCAGGTGGATTGGATAAAAGGGAAGGAAAAATAGATGTGTTTGTTAGAATGCCCCTTTTTATGGCTAGGGACCCCAAAGGAGGAAGAGGTCCAGTTTAGACCAGCAGTGCAGTCTCACATGGAACCCCCAAACCTGGAACCCATGGAAGGTATCAGGTAGTGATGGGAAAGGCAATGACCTAGAAGCCACAAAAGGTTTCCCTCAAATCTAACCTTTTATACATAGAAAGGAAAAACCTATGAGTCAGCATGGAGATGGGGGTCTTAGCAGTGGCCATGTGGGAGAGGCAATGGTAGTCAAAGAATATTTAACAATGGAATTGCTGGAATTAGAGAAAAGCTTTAAATGAACAATGAAATAATGTTGCACAATCTGGCTTGTGAGACTGTGGGATATGGGGGCAGGTGAAATCAGACAGTGCTTCCAAAACAGAAACTGAGTAATATAACCACACATCCTCCCTTGACAGGCAAGCTGCATCTCCTGAGGCAGTACAAGGGGAATCAAACCCCGTAGGACAGGCTCATAGGAGCCATTAGGAAGCACTTGCTTATCTCCAGTAGAGGTTCCCATAGTTGTCGGGGTCTGGAGGACAACAGAAGAGCACTAGGCACTACTGAGGGAATGAGGTATGAGAAGAGCAGTCTTGGATGCCCAGTTCGCAGGATGCTCACCAGAAGCTTAAGGAAGAACTGGATTCAGCAAAGATTCCAAGGTCGGTATGCAGCTTCAGTAGCTTCGTTGAGGCCTTGGTGGGGGAGGAAGTTCATGAAGTAGGAAAAGAGTTGGCTGATCTAGATGTCTGCGATGCAGATGTAAAGAGTGTCTGTAGAGTGAGAGAGCAAATTAGAAAAGACATGAGAAAAACAAAATGGAAAAGGAAATCTACCTAGGGGACTCAAAGGCAAATGTGGAAAGATTTTGCGTTGAGTTTTTCATGAACAAATTGACAGAAAGCCAAATTCTGTGCTAATGAACTTCTGGAAGGCTTAGCCCAAACAGGAGTTCACAGGAGGCATGCATGATAAAACAATACAGGCAGAATCATAACTTGTTTTGTTACTGGGACCCTTGGAGGAGGGGTAGCCATCATTTACTTCTCCTCCAGGGAAGGAATTTTAGCAACATAATAATTAGGCAATTCACATACTTTTTGTAAAAATCAGACCTCAACACTCCACCCCACTTTATACAACTAGTCTTGTCTGTTACTCTACCTCAGGTCTCTAGATCAGAAGATATATAAAAAAATTAACTTATGGAAGATTTTTTTTGTATTCTGTCATTTCAACTTAGATATCACACGGAAAATATTCCTACCCTGCTTACCACCTGCCTCTACCTGGGTTAAATTTATCTCTTGATGCTCTTGAGTCTCAATGTTCCTAATATTTTTTTCCTCATTAAGCTCCTGGAAGGCAAAAGTTTGTGTTTCACTTATTTTCCTATCTATTTAATTTGGTCCTGTATCTACGTTTTCTTTGTTTATAAGTATATTTCTTTACATTCAGTTATGAGACAAGTAGTAGAAAATACCCCACTGCCTGAGTTTTATAAATGTTGGCAGTTATGTTTATCCCATGGTATATCCCTGGCTATCCATGATATCCAATGATCTTTAAGTGCTACAAATTGTTTGTTTATGAAGCTGGTTGCCATCTCTCCTTAGAGACAAACATGTTATAGAACTGGTTACTGTTTTGTCTGTCAAGACTTTTTTTCTTTTTGTCTCTGGAAAGGAACCCGTTTTACAGTAAGTCATAGTGAATCCTTAAGGAAGTACTGTACTTGAAAAATATTATTATTTTAAATTATGTATGTAAGTGTGGTCTGTGTGGGGTTATGTGTATGTAAATGCAGATGCCCTCAGAGGACAGAGGAGTAGTTTGGAGCTCAAGTTACAGGCAGCTGTGAGCAACCATAAGGGGAGGGTGCTGATTATTGAACTCAGGTCCTCTGGAAGATCACTTTTTGCCATCTGTCTAGCCCCACCGGGGGAAAATTTATTCCAAGGAGTTTATATTGATCCTATAACCACTGAGGTACTTCCTGTTTCTGTTGTCAGTGGGTGATATTTCGCTTTATCTTTTTGGAAATATGTTTTAGAATTTCTTTGCCATATTAACCAACAAGATATACTTTATTGACAAATCAGTATGTGTTCATCACCCCAAACTACCAAAATAAGTGAGTTGTTCTAGGGTTTGTCTCCCTTCTTTGTTCCAATAGATTATGAATGATGGAGTATAAGAAGCCTACACAATTTTAGCCTGGATGGTAACAACACACACCTTTAATCCTAGCACTGCCAGAGGCAGATAGATTTCCATGGGTTTCAGGCCAGACTGATCTACATAGCAGGGACTAGGTCAGCCAGCCCCTCATAGCTGATATCCTTTCTCCAAGTGAACAAAACAAACAACAGTAAGAACCTAGACAATCTGTAACATTTAACAACAGTCTTTGAACCTACTTCTCACTGTTCTTAGAAGATATACTTCTGCTCTGCTAATACTCCTTAGAAAGACAGTGTAGTTATTGGAAAGGGAATAGGATTTAATTGGAGACACAAAAGAGTAAAAAATCTGGCATAGCCTATCAATTGAGTTGACTTAACTGATGTGATCTTTAGTTTCCCTATTTACCAGATGGAGACAATGGGAGCTTTGCTATGTGATACCGTTAAGGATAGAATGTATTTTATACCCAAGTAGACTATGAATCCAATAACCAATGCCTTTATTACTAGACATAACAGGAACAGATGACCTATTGCCTAAATTCCTGTATTTTCTTTCTTTCTTTCTTTCTTTCTTTTTGTTATTGTGTGAGTTTAGGTTTAGATTTGTAGGTGCTTCCTGTTTCATAGGGAGTCTTTGTGAGGATGAATGGTCAGCTAGGGAAAATAACCATTGTATGACACAGATACTTCTGCTTTCCTCTGACTAACCGAGTTTATAATAGTTCAGATGGCAAGCAGTATATTCAGTTTCTACACATGGTTGCATAATCAGTAGGAAAAATGATGAGGGTAAATATGCTCCTTAATACCTTGAACACTCATGTTCAGGCTACTGAATGAGAGAATCTGCTCATTTTATTCAGAATTGAACTCAGCAAAACCACATACACACAAAATAATCCTAGATTTAACCTAGTTTTTTTTAAAATCATGCTTGTTTATATATATATGTATATGTATATATATATATATATTTATGAATCTAGAGGTAGAACATCTGATCTGTGGTTACTGTAACGTAACAGTGATGGGAAATGGCCTGGATACTGTTATAGTCCTCTCTGGTCCATGATGTGTTTGTCTGTTTGTGTAGATCCAATTCCTCAAGCCTTAGACTTTCTAATCTCAAACAACCCCTCAAGTATTGTTTCCCACCTAATAACTTCAAATATGTAGGTGTCTTTTTCTACTTCAACAACAAAAACATTTTTTTTTCTGATTCTGAATGAGATTTAGTTAAATGCCTGTTTAAGAATTGATGAGTAATTTAGCGGATTTAGGAGAACATTCTGTGTTATTATGTGCAAATGCATACCATGCCTGGCTCCCTATGTCATTAACCTGGCAGTCATTTCATGCATGACTCCCCATCTTATTAAACTAGCAGTATGGAATATTTGATTTACTAAACTGATATGAACAACTTAGTATGTTAATATAGGATACAATTTTAAGCTTCTTTGGAATAACTGTCTTTGAAGGAGATTCTCAAAAATGATAACACTATTTTGACAGCTGTGCTCAGTTTTAAAAAGTATAATTTGGGAAGCTTCTTCTAACTGGAGCAAATGTGCCTGGATGATTCTATTATTGACCCATATAATAATTAAAAATGAAAACCACCGTAAAATAGAAGTTTTTAGAATTCTGTAGCAAGACTTCTTACAACAGGAGTAAATAAGTGCAGCAGAAGCATTTTCTTCTAGGCAGGATATGTGTAACAGTGTGTGGCTGCTCGATAGTCTTCCACCAGCTCCCCGGTTACCATGATGTTCTGAGGTCTTTATAGCTGGTCCCTCAACACTCTCTTCCCCAGGTTTGGTTGCCATGGCAGCATTCACTGTCCATTGAATTTACAGTGGAAAAATGATGAGGAAGTCGATGCATGTTTGTGAAGTTGGTGCAGTGCCAAATGTAGCAGGAATTATGAATTCAGGATGCTGGAGTCTTCTTTTAGTGTCCATTTCAGCTGGCACCTAATGTTGCTCACATAATCACAAACCACTCTGTCATAATTCAGACCAGCTGGATAAAATGAGACAAAAGGAAATTTGGCAGCAATGGAGGGGATGGTAATTTAAAAAGGCTTTTTAATTACGTTTTCTGTGTTTTTCAATCAACAATACTTTAAAGCCTTTAGTTTTTCTCTTAATAGGATTTCTGTACTGTTGTTGGCTTGGTTGTTAAGATATTACCATGAAGTTTCCCACCAAAACTGTCAAACACTAAACACATGAGAACAAATCTGTAAATCCAAAAAGAATTGAAAGAAAGCATTTATAATAATCATCACCTCTGTTAGAAAATTTGCATTTAATTTACAGAGGTAAATTGCCTTTACTCTTACAAAAAATGTAGTTTTGGTTTGAATAGTCAATGTTTACCAGATATATCCCTCAATAAATACTTCCAGATTTGTGATATTATGTTCATCCTTTTTTTCTCCTAATCATGACTATATATCAGAGTTCACAAGGAGGCAGGAAAAAAAAAACTGTTAGTAGAGTGAGAAAACCAAGTAAATAATCCAGGAAACTTGGTGAACGGTAATGTGTGTTAGGCTCATGGAACCATAGATATGTAAGAGAAACTCACTGGACCAAGAGGAGAGGAAGGAGGAGGAACACTAGGTAGAAATAAATCTTTTTCAAGAGAAAGGAGACCAACGATGTGTTTGCTGGAAGCATTTTCATGATTATTTTTCTAGGATAAACACATAGTTGAAATAATGTTAATAATGTTAATGGTGAGATGGTTACAAATAGAGAGAAATTTGTAGTAAAAGGACCATTAATGTCTGACCTATTCTTAGAGAGAATATTTTTTTTTTTTTTTTTTTTTTGAGACAGTGTCTCTATACATAGTCCTGGTTATCCTGGAGCTCACGAGGTAGAACAGGATGGCCTTGAACTCAGAGATTCTCCAGCCTCTGCCTCCCCAGTGCTGGAATTAAAGATGTGTGCCACCATATCTGGCATGCATTTTTTTCTTTAAGAAAATTTATTCTTTGTAAATGTCACACAATGTATTTTGATCATATTTTCCACCTCTCCCAACTCTTCCCATATCTGTCCCCACTTCCCACCCAACTTCATGTTCTTTCTGTCTCTTAAAATATAAATAAAAAATAAAGCCCTGTACTTTGACTTGTGTTTGCCTGCTGTTCATGAGCATGGTGCTTGCTCTGGAGTATGGTTAATAAACCTGCTGTCACTCCATTGAAGAAAGCTGATTTTTCCTCTCCTAAGGAACTCTCACTTGCTGATAGAATCCTGGCCAAGAGTGGCACTTGGTGCCCACTTCCCTTCTAGAAATTCACCCATTTATTTTATTTATTATTTTTCCAGTTTGGTTAAATAAAGATTTAAAAAAAATGTCCTTATTATTCTCTTAGTTTCTTGGTGTCTATCACAGTGTCTTCTTTTTCATCCTTTAGTTTTATTAATTCAAATCCCCTCTTTCTTCCTTTTGGTTAACTTAGCTAGAGATACCCATTCTTGTTAATCTTCTCAAAGAACCAATGCTTTGTTTTATTGTTTATATTCCCACTTTTCACTTTTATTTCATTAATTTTAGCTCTGATTTTGATGATCTCTTTTAACCTACTTTTTGGGTGTTGTTTGTTCTTGTTTTTCTAAGTTTTCAGGTATATCGTTATTGATTTGAGATATTTCAAGTTTTTATTATACATTTTTCATATATTTCAATCATATTCTTTACCTTCCCACACTCCTCCCAGATATTCACTATTTTATTACCCACCCAGCTTTATATTCTTTCTATTTCTTATAAGAGAAACAAAAATGAAAATTAAATAAACGAAAACAAACAAACAATCCAACCAACCACTGTCATTGTCTTCATGTCAGACTTTGGTCAAACTCTTAGGACTGCTTTCGTTGCCCATAGATTTTGATATAATATGTTTTCAGTTTCAGTCAATTCTAGGCATTTTACATTTTCTTTCTTGATTTCCTCTTGACTCACTTATCATTCTGTAATGTGCTGCTTCATTTTGTTCTCTCTGTGGTTTCTATTGTAGCTGATAGCTGGCCTTAATCCAATGTGGTCAGTGAGCATGCAGGATGCTATTTCAAATTTTCTGTACTTGTTGAGGTGTTCTTTGTGTTCTAACATGTGATCAGTTTTGGAGATGGTTCTATAGACTGCTAAAGAGAATGTGTATTCTTTAGTCTTTTGGTGGGATGTTCTTTAGATACATTATGTCTACTTGGTTTATTGTGTCATTTAACACCAGAGTTTCTCTGTTAAGTTTTTATTTTCCCATATGACCTATCGATTGGTGAGAACAGGGTATTGAAATCACCTATTGCCACTGTATTTAGGTTAATCTATGGATTTGATTTAATGATGTTTCTTTTATGAAATTGGGTAACCCTATGTTTAGGATTGTTATACGCTTTTGATGGAGTTTTTCTTTAGTGAGTATTAATTCCCTCCTTACTTCTTTAGGACTGATTTTGCTTTGAAGTCTGACTTGTCAGATATAAAAATAGTGACACCCACTTGCTTCTTGGTTCCATTCACTTGGAACAGCCTTTTCTGTTCTTTTGCCCCAAGGTGATGTCTGTCTTTGGTGGTGAGGTGTGTTTTTTTAATGCACCAGGAAGATGGATCCTGTTTTCTAATCCAATCTATTAGTCTGTATCTTTTTATTGGGGCATTGGGAATACTAGTATTTAGAGTCACTATTGAAAGATATGTATTAGTTCCTGCCATTTTTTGTGTTTTCTCTTTTGAAAATCTTTTGAGTATCTGTCCTGATACTGTTTATTTATTCTTGTGATCCTTGAGTGTGTTTATTCTTCTCTTGAGATTGCTCCTTCTAGTATCCCCTGTAGAGATGGCTTAGTAACCATAAATTCCTTTTATCTGTTTTTATCATTAAAAAGTTTGTATTCTTTCACCGTTGTAATGTTCCACACTGTGGTTTGCTTACCTTTTCTGTCATATTTCTTCTGCTCTCTCAGAGGTAATGGATTCTGCACTATCCTTTGTTCAAGCATGCAGGGATCAGCACAGAGTGTCAGCAGAAGTCCAGGGAGAAGGCAGACAGCAGAGTATAGTATGGGAGCCATTTGGGTCCCTCACAGGGGGCAAAGTATAGCCTCTGCTATCAAGAGTAAGATATGAAGGAGCAAGACATTAAATCTGATTTCTTTTCAACTGTGCAAAGTCCAGTGGCCTCAGTCTTTAGGTGGAGGTTATCCTCTTTGTAGGAAGTAGAGGTATTGGAGGCAATAGACGTAACAGCTGGCATTTGTTAGTGAGGATTTCCATTGAGGATTTTTAATTAGCTTTTTTTTTTTTTTTAAATTTCTAGCCTTGTTTCAGATTGGGTTTTTTAAGCAATTAAAACTCTATTTTCATATCTTTGGTTGCTTCTTTATTTTATTCTTGCATTTGTCTTCTTTAATTGGGTTGACCATGCTTACAGTTATTTGTTTGAATTCTTTGAGTCTTCTTCTAGGTCATTCTCAACAGAGGCTATTACAGTGGGATCTGTTTTTTTTTTTTTTTTTGAGGAGATGTGATATTTTAGTTTTTCATGTTTTTTTTCCTTTGTGTTCAGATTTGTGAATCAGAAGATGCTTTATTGATTGAATTTTTCTTTCTTTCTCTCTTTCTTTCTGCCTTCCTTCCTTCCTTTTTTTCTTCCTTTCCTTTCTTTCTTTTTTTGATCAAGTCACATTTCTTTTTTTCAGCTGTGTCTTTTCAATGTGCAGGAAGGGGGCAAATTCATAACAGGGCTGGGACCTCAATTTCTAGAGTTCCTCTAGTTGTCAGCCACAATCAGGTGCTTTCAGGAGCTTGGTAAAGGAGCTTGGAACAATTTCCCACTGGCAGCATGTACTAGGAATGGCTTGAGTCTTCACGCCACATGTGTTGGTTGTAGTCCTTGTGGGAACAGGCTGAGAACTGGTGAGTCACAAAGGGAAGGAGCAGTGCTGGGGGGAGGTTTTAGACCCAGGGCAACTGGGGTGGGGAATTGGAAATGTGCTGAGGACTGAGGAGCTTGCCTGATTTTCCCTTGCTACTTGGGTAGAAAGGTCCCTGAACTGGAGGGGTCTGGCATCTAGTGAATTTCAAAGTGAGTTCAGGACCCCTAGAAAGCAACTGCGGGACAAATGGGAAAACGAGATTTTGGGGAGGAGATCTGTGCTGGGGAGTACAGGTAAGCTATCTGTGTCTACATGCCCTGTGAGTCATCTAGAAGGCCTGTGTTGGGAGGGGCTTGAGGTTTACTGAGTCCCAGAGGGAGGACAAGGTCCCTGGTAAGTAAACCCAGAGCAAACAGAAAAAAGGGTGTTGAGGACCATGTAGGGGGGCAGTACAAGCAGCTTACCTGTGCCTCTCTGCCACCTGGTGAGCCACGTACTTCTCTAGGAAACAATTTATTTCATATTTTAACTAAGACTTCATTGTAAAGAACTTGTAAATAATAATAATAATTAAAAAAAACCCCACCACACAGCCAGATTATCCAGACTTAAAAGTCTGTCTTTCTCAATGAACTGTACAGATAGGATAGTCATTATGATCCATGGGCTTCACACTGGATTTTACATATTCTCTATCAATTATATTTTTATGTATTTACTCACCACAAGAAGTCAGTGGCAGATTTCAAACTAAAAAAACAAAAGAAAGCAGAACAAAAACCAATTAACTTTACATCCTCTTTCAGTACTCCTCTGTCTATTCCCTGCATTCCATTCTTCTTCATCACCGAATAGTTACCATTTTCTTCTTATTTCTACATGTGATGCTGTACCCACATATACATATGTTTACATATGTGCACATATGAGATAGAGCATGATTGTTTTTCTTTTTGAGATTGTGCAGCCTATGGGCTGGAAAGATGGCTCAGCTGCTAAAGGCTAGGCTCACAACCAAAACTATGAGAAATTATGCAGCCTAGTGTATTATACATTCAGATCCTTCTATTTCCCTGTAAACTTTGTGATTTCACCTTTTCTTTGGATCCATGCTGGCTAGTTTTGTCAAATTGACACAAGCTAGAGTCATTTTGGAAAAAGGGAACCTCAGTTGAGAAAACATTCCCGCTCGATTGGCCAGTGGGCAAGCGTTTGGTGCTTTTTCTGGATTGATGATTGATGTGGGAGGACCCATTCCCCTGGGGTGGATAGTGCTACATATGGGCTGGTGGTCCTGGGTGTGGTGTAATCAAGCCATGAGGAGCAAGCTAGTAAGCAGCGTCTTCCATGACTTCTGCTTCAGTTCCTGTTTCCAGGTTCCTGCCGTGACTAAACTCAGGACGATTACCCGGAACTGTAAAGTGAAATAAACCTTTCCTTCCCGGGTTTCTTTATATATGGTGCTTTACCACAGCGATTGAAACCCGAATTAAGAGAAGAGGTGAATAGTTTCCATTTTGTAAATGTACTAGATTTTCAGCACCTATTCATCTGCTGATCAATTCTTCAGCTGGTTCCATTTCTTGCTGTAGTGAATAAAGCAGCAATAAATATGAGTTGTAATTATCTCTGTGGTATGGTAAGGAGTTCTCCAGGTTTAGGCATAGGAGCCAAATAGCTGAGTCATGTGGTAATCCTGTTTTTCATTTTTGAGGAAACTCCAGATTAATCTTCATATTGGCTGTATTAACTTCCACCCCCACCAGCAGTGAATAAGGGTTCCTCTTGCTCCACTTCCTCCCCAACATTTGCTGTCGGATTTTTTTTTTTTTTTTGAGACAGAGTTTCTCTGTGTATCTTTGCGCCTTTCCTGGATCTCGCTCTGTAGCCCAGGCTGGCCTCGAACTCACAAAGATCCACCTGCCTCTGCCTCCCGAGTGCTGGGATTAAAGGCGTGCGCCACCACCTCCCGGCCTGGATTTTTTTTGATGGTAGCCATTCTGATTTTGGTAAGGCAGTGTCTCAAAGTAGTTATAATTTACATTTATCTGGTACATAGGGATAATAAATGATTTTTTTAAAACAGTTATTGGCCATTTGTGTTTCTTCTTTGAAAATTATTCAGTTCACTAACTCATTTGTTCTATTTCCTTGGCACTTAATTTCTGCAATTATTTGTAAATCCTGAATATTAGCCCCCTATATGATTCCTCATATTCTGCAGGATGATTATTTGCCCTACTTAAAGTTTCTTTTGCTGTGTAGAAACTTTTCATTTTCATCTAATCCCATCGCTTGGTACTCAGAGACAAGCCCCTTGTGTCTGGTGTTGTATTCATTCATGTCTTGGAGAGCACCCCTATAATTTCTTGTAGATGTTTCAGCATTTCGGGTTTTAAATTAAGGTCTCTGATCTATTTCAGATTGATTTTTGTCCAAGAAAGATATGAATCTAATTTCATTCTTTTGCAGGTAGATACTCAGTTTTGTCAGCATTCCGCTGAATAGGTTATCTTTTTTTTTTCAAATGTAGGTTCTTGTTTCCCTTGTCAAAAATTAAATGAACGTGGCTTTTTCATTTTATGTCTGGATTTTATATTCTATTCCATTAGTCCACCTATTTTTATGACAGTGCTAGGCTGTCTTATCACTATAGTATGTAGTATAATTTGAGGTTGGGTATTGTAATGCCTCCAGTAGTATTTTCACTTTTTAGGGTTGCTTTGGCTATTTATGGTCTCTTGTGGTTCCGTATGATTTTCTGAATTGTGTTTCTAAATCTGTGCAGGGTAGTATAACATGCTTGATTCACAGTTACTTATTTTTGGAACTTGAAGCATTTCATTCCATGCTCTTTGGACTTTTACTGCTTCTGAAATAAGTCTGGGGAAATTCTGATATTTCTGCCTTTGCATATGAGTTGAATTTTTTTTTGTCATACTGTGTTTAGGGTTATTTACCTACTGTACATTCCAACATCCTGACTACGATGATTCATGGAGAGTTTCTTTTCTGGTTATATCTATTTGGAGTGTTTTATATTTCTTGTGTTTGGCTGACTACTTCTTTGAGCAAATTTGGGGGAGTTTTCTGCTGCAAATTCACTAAATAATCTGTCTATTAAATTTTCCCTTATCTCTGCTCTTTCTTTTGCACCATGAATTCCCAGGTTTGGCCTTTCAAATACACCCCAAACTTCTTGAAATTATTCATGTTCTTTGATTTTTTCCCCTATAAATGTCCATTTGTATAATTGTCTCAACCTTGTCCTTCATTCATGAAATTTGTTCATCTGCACAGTCTTGTCTATTAATGATGGTATTTGTTGTGGTTTTTATTTGATTGATTATATCAGCAGTTCTCAACCTCTTG
This sequence comes from Peromyscus aztecus, assembly GCA_902168405.1. Taxonomy (NCBI): domain Eukaryota; kingdom Metazoa; phylum Chordata; class Mammalia; order Rodentia; family Cricetidae; genus Peromyscus; species Peromyscus aztecus. The sequence goes on along the minus strand of CABHPQ010157079.1, from coordinate 15,408 downwards.
GGAGTCAAATGACCCTTTCACAGGGGTCTCGTGTCAGATATCCTACATATCATATATTTATCTTGATTCATAACAGTAGCAAAATTAGTTATGAAGTAGCAATGAAAATAATTTTATGGTTGGGGTGCACCACAACACAAAGTACTGTCTTAAAGGGTCACAGCATTAGGAAGGTTGAGAACAACTGGATATCCTTCCAATTTAGTATTTATGTTGTGTTCTTCTTTAAACTTTCAATCTTCTTGCTGAATTTTACCTCCCTATGTTGAACTTTTGGCTCCTGTTCTGGTTAAAGGTTATACTGCTGTTACAAAACACCATGACCAAAAGTAACTTGGGGGAGTAAAGTGCTTGTTTCAGCTTACATGTCCACGGCACAGTCCATCAGTGAGGAAAGTCAGGGCAGGAACTCAAAACCGGGAGGAGACCTGGGCAGTTGCTGATGTAGAGGCTGCAGAGGAGGCTGCTTACTGGCTTGCTCCTCATGGTGCAGCATGTTTTCTTATACACCCCCGGACCACCTGCCCGGAGGTGGTGTCACCTACAGTGGTTGGGCCCTCCCATGTATATCATCAATCAAGAAAATGCCCTACAAGCTTGCCTACAGGCCAATCTTATAGGGGACATTTTCTTAATTAAGATTTCTTCTTTCCAGATGACCCTACTTTGTGTCAAGTTGACATAAAAACTAGCCAGCACATCTCCAGTTTGCAATTTCATTCACTTTTAAGACTGTCTTTTCAAGGTGTTAGACAGCTCTCCTTAATTCATGCATTTGTTTGTTTTAATCTCTCTGTTATCATTAATTCTTTTAAAAAGTAAGCCTCTGTATTCGTTCTCAGACATTTCAGCTTGCTCTTCAGCTTTGGGTTCCCTTCTAGGGAGGTGGTCAGTTGGGGATGGGTCTTAGACGGTGGTGTGTGAAACTCATCGTGTTTCTTTGTTGTGCTTTGTGCATTGGTTGGAGCGGACTTCTCTTTCAGCTTTTGGTTCCCCTTCTTCCTAGTCTACTTGGGTGTTCTGTTTTCTGTGATTCTTCCTAGAGGAATAAGTTCTGCTACGTCGAGTACTGAAACTTGCTGCTGATTGTCAAAGGGAGTCACTGAGGTGATCTTGGGTTGGTGATGTGCAAATAGAGCCTTGGATGGGTCTTCACACTCAGCACCAGTGCAACTATATAGTCAAAATTGGTCACCCCTGGGAATCTGAGGTTTTAGGGGGCAGAATACCCAACTGCAGACTTACTGAAGTCTGTACTGTCCTCAGCTGTGACTACATCCTCTGTCATTCGATAATATATTTTCATTCTCCATAAATCTTTACATTTTTCGTAGCCTTTCCTCTTACTGATAACTAATTGTATTTTATTGTGTGATCATATAGAATCCAAGAAATCATTTCCTTCTTGTATTTCAGTTTCATCTTCTTGTATTTATAAGACTTGCCTTGTGTTAAAGCATTTGGTCTATTTTAGAGAAATTTTTATTGGCTATTAATGGTTCTTCGTTGATTTTTTTCCCAGGATGTGCTGCTCACTGGTGAGTACTTCCAGTTTACTCCCCACCACCCATTGATTCACTGCACATTTCCCTCTTTGTTAAAAGTATATTTTATTGTTGTTTTATGATGTAATACATAGCTGTGTAAACATAAATAGCTTCTGTTATGTTAGCATAGTATATTTACCATATCATAAATGGCATATTTCATGTAACTTGATCTTCCCACTTCTCTTTCTTCTGTGTTTATTGCACTTAAAACCTTCATATATTCCATCTTTGAAATTTTTTATACTTTGTATAGGTTATGCGTGTGATGGATAGGTGATATGGCAGTGGGGATGCATTTGTGAAGGCCAGTGTTTGGTGTTGAGTATTTTTCCTCCCCTACCTCTATCTTATGATTTGAGACAAGGTGTCTCACTGAGCCTGAAACTCACCACTTGGCTAGGAGCCTCCTTGCTCTGCCTTTTATTATTGAGAATACAGGCACATTTCCCCATGTCTGGCTTCTTTTCTCTTCTAACATTGGTGCTAGGGAGTTGACCTCAGGTCCTCATGCTTGTGAAACAAGCATTTTACCCACTGAGCCATATTTCCAGCACTTAATTTTTATTCTTTTTAAGCTTAAGTTTTTGGTATACTTAATGTAGTATCCCACAATATAAACATGCCATTGTATATTTGCTTCCTATTTAATCATAATAACATATATATGTATACACACACACGAGTATACACAACTATAGTATTGCTCAATCCTATGAAGGAACATTTAATGTCACCATATATTTGTAAATTATTTTCCAGAGCCCTCATGTTTTAAATATTCATGAAATTAGTTCCCAAAATCTACATCAGTACTTAGAATATTAGACTTGAACTTTTTTGAATCTGATGTGTATAGTTCACCATTTTTGAGGATCTTTCTGAAATTGTTGACATTTCAGGGTCTTATCCTGGGATGATTTAGTCACATTATTTAACCATTTTATCTACATTTCAAATTATTTCCTTATTTATTTATTTATTTATTTATTTATTTATTTATTTATTTATTTATTTATTTGTTTGTTTTCTAATGGTAACCAACTAGAAATATTACCTTTTAACTTGACTTCTCACTCTGTTCATGTTGTCTATTGTCAACATATAATATTTCTCCTTTAAAATTTGTATTTTGACACTGGGCATTCAGACCTCTGTGGGACCAGAGGGCACCCGACAACCAGCCTGTTGGTTTCTTGTCTTCTTCTTTTTTCTCAAAAAAACACTTGGGTGTTTTTTTGACAGTCTTGGAACTTGCTGTGTAGACCATTGGCCTTGAACTCATATCTACCTGCCTCTGCCTCTTGAGTGTTGGATTAATGCCATGTACCACCACACCTGGTGTTTCTGGTTTCTTCAGGACCAGAGAGGTCTAAACATTCAGGCCTCCAGCTCTTACAGGACCAAGCAACCAGGTCTATGGCTTCTTGGGAGATGCAGAGCATCCTGTGACCAGAACTCCAGCACACTGTCCTCAGAGGTCAGTGAAAGGCCTAAGCGTCTGCTCCAATGTGCCCAGCATCCTCAGAAAGAATGGTGCTTTGGTTTCAATGGCCTCTAAAGTCAGTGTGGGTGAGGATCTAGGGGTCACTGCAGTATACAGAGTCTATACTGATATGGCCCCGGAGGTTACTCTGGAACTGTAGCTCTCATCACAGTTCTCGGATTATAGACAGACCTCAGTAGGGTGGATATGTGGTATCCTGCACCCAGAAGGTTTATAGAATCCAAGTTGTGACTAAGATTTTGACTCTGTTTGCTTTGGTGCTTAGTGTACAGCCTAACATTTTATCCTGTTGACACTTTGCCAAGACAGAATCACCTTAACCACTCCATTTGACAATCAGTACCAATTTCACCAGTCCACATAGCTGAATTTTATGCAGATATCCATTTAAGAAGAGTGAAAGATAACAAAATATCCCAATAGGTTCAGAAGAAGTCAAAACTGAAAGATAACCTCACTCCAACAGATTTGTAAAACATAGCACACACACACACACACACACATGCACACGCACATGCACACGTACATGCACACACACCATAAAAAGAAACCAAATCTTTAAAAGAAAAATGTTAGAAAGTTTCTAAGAATTCAACCCCATTAGTATATAATATGTGTATTATCTGTATTGCTTTTTCATAATTTTTTTTTTAGCATTTGAGAAAGCCAGAGAAAGAATAGCAGCTTTTATATATGATGCTTTTAGTTTCTCTTCTCTATAAAACAAAGGGGATTTTAAAATGACACATTGTTCAGAATTCAACTTATCAGATACCTGGTAGACAAAAATAGCAAGAAGAATGATTTTTCACAGTTATGAAAGCATTTTTGGACTAACAAAAGAAAAACTAGGTTTCATGATGACTGTTCTTTTGTCTTCAATGAAGTACACAGTGCCATCTGTCTCTGTTTTTTGTGCCCATGGTTAGATGCTGTCCTCCTGTCCAGAATAGGTAATTTGTGAGTCATAGCTGTGTTTCTGTGGAGTTTAGCATTTACTTAGTAATTAGCCCCCTTTTTTTTTCTTTGTGATCTGACCTCAGGATAAAAACTGTTTTCAAATATGCACCATTTATAAGTCTCTATTGTGGCTGTGTTGTAGGATGGTACAGCTTCCAATACCCGAAGGCATAGATTTCATTCCCCCAATTCATCTCAGCTCTCCGTTTCTAGCACCATGTATAGTTATTGTTAAGATAAACCACTAGTGACTCTCTGACCCTAAGGCTCTTGGGATCAATTTCAAATTCTCATAATTGACCCAAAGATTGTGATGAAAGCAGGTTCCATCTCATGTACGGAGAGGGCTCACTCCAATGCCAGAGTCCTGGATGAGTTCCTGGAACAGAGACCTATGAGATCTACAAAATGCTAAAATGACATCTTGTGTTCAGAAGTATCCAAGTCACATCATCTGATACTGATTTAAAAAAATGAGAATTTATCTTTTAAGAAATCGAATTTTTGTACCCTGTAATTTAATGATGTGTTAGAGATTTTCTTAGAACAAAGAAAGTGTACACTTATTCGTTGGAAAGATGAAAAAGTATTTACTGATTTTATCTGGAAAGCTGACTATGGTGGTACACTTCTGCAATCTCAGCACATGGGAAAGGGAGGCAGAAGCATTAGGAGTTCAACCTCATCTTTCTTTATGTAACAGTCGTGAGGCTAGCCTGGGCTACAGGAAACTGTGCTTCAAAACCAACAAAATGTTATCTAAACAATTCAAGAGAAGTAGCTTTCAGGTGGCCTGTAGGTCAGAGTAGAGCACTTGCCCTGGGTTCAATCCCAACATGACCAAAATTGTGTGTGTGTGTGTGTGTGTGTGTGTGTGTGTGTGTGTGTGACAGAAAGAGTCAGAGAGGTAGAGTCAGAGACAGAGACAGAGACAGAGACAGAGACAGAACAAGAGAGGGACAGACAGATAGACATAAAACTAAAATCTTCTAAAGTAAATAAGCTGAGTTTTGAAAAGCAGGCTTAAAAAATCTATGCATTCCATAGTCAATGGGTAGATATAATGGGACAATAAAAATTTCCATTTATAATAATTTTCTAAAAGTTTAGAAAAACCTTTAATTATTTGATAAGTGTAGTACATACATGACTATGAGTGTAATATCTTACCAAGAAAGAATTGAACAATTTAAAAATAATTTGGCAGCATGCACACAATGTTTATTGAAAGATTGATACACGGTTTTTCTAATTATGTACACATTGCATTTATGAATATGAATATGACCTAAAGAAACAATTAATAATTTATTTTAGTATTTTTCATTAAAATATTCTTACTTAAAAAATTTATATGTCAAGCATATTTTAAAATGTGAATAAAATCTTGAGATTTTACCTGAAATATATATATATATGTATATATGCAAATTGATTACATTAAAAGTAAAATTATTTTATGAGTTCTAGAAGTGATGATTCATCAACTTGTATAACTTATGAATCTTTTTATCTCAGGTTATGAATTATTTTGAGGAAAATTCTACCTCAACAATTTTAAGATATTTTGTAAAGTATCAGAAAGCTTTTTAAGAAATAAAGCCAAAATATTATGATTATAGAAGAAAATTGAATGATTGTTTCTCAACAAATTTTCAAGTATCTGGTCACTATTTAAATTTAATATTTACCCGATAATTTTTTATCATTTGAGTCAGAATTCAAATAAGATTCATGTACAGCAACAATTGACAAATCTTTCCAGTATCATTTATTGTTTAAGCTGCCCTCAATCTCTGTTTTTTAGACTTGATTTCTTTTAAAGAAACTGGATCTTGTAACTCTTAAAAGTTCTTTTTGTGTGGCTTGTTTAGATTTTACCCAGGAAAATTCTGTTTCATTTAGTAGATTCTCTGATTTTTTTCTAGAAATATTCTAGAGATATTAACAGATTCACATCAGTTTTAATTTTTCTTTCTCCCAAATCAACCACATATTAGTATATAAAGCGAATCTCTACAAACATAGGAAAGTTGAAATTGCATCCTGCATTCTATCTGACCACAAAGGAAAAAAAGCTAGATATCAACAGCAAAAGAAATGACATAAAGTACACACAACCATGCTATCTAAACACCACACTAAAGAATGATAATTGAGGGAAAGAAGAAATCAAGAAGTAAATTTAAGAATTCCTAAAATATAATGAAAATGAAAACAGAGCATACTGAAATCCAGGGGATACAATGAAAGCAGTCATAAGGAGAAACTTTATAACACTCTGTACCCACATTAAGAATATATTGTATACTTAAGTTACAGAACATGGAGAAATCTAGCTGTCACTCAAATTGAAGCTTCATATCTATTGACTATTACAGTGACGGAAGATGCTATACATGCTTCTAGAAAACAAAAGTAATCATTTATCTCACCCAGATGTGAACACCATGAGCTACAATAATGGCTGACCTAGCAAGACATGGCCACTTGTGTGGTAGTGGTATGAACATCACAGGGGTAACCACCTGTTTTCTGATTGGTTATAAATCTTACTCCATATGATGAAACCCATACCTGGCACCGCTACTGAATCCAGAACATGTGGCTACACAGGCCATCGGGCTTAGGGGAGAATATAATACTATTATTCTATTTAATGGATATAGTGTTAAACTGACCCCTATAGCCATGGATCAATGTATCTATCAACCCTCATCTGAGAAGCTTCTATTTGCATTAGATTGTGACTAATATAGAGATCCACAACTGGTAAAGGTGCATAGAATAAGAGACTTCAGAATACTCAACCCTAAATGGAACACACACACACACACACACACACACACACACACACACACACACACATTATCCCATTCTCCCAAGGCACAATATCTCACCCCTAACTGTAACACTATTGGTAATTGTTAGCTGCTGGGAGAGGGATAGACAGTTTTCTCTAAGAGTGGAAACCCTTTAAGTTGACTGTGCTCCAGTGGAAGGCCACACATCCAAGAACATTTGTGCAGCAGAAATTCATCTTTATTGGGTGAAAATAATAATAAAAAAGATGCAAAGTTAGGTTTGTAGGGAAGTGGGGTTGGATGTGGGAAGAGTTGGGGAAGAAGGAGTGAATACAATCAAAACAGGTTGGGTAACACTTAAAGACCTAATGCATTTTTTTTTAAAAACAAAGAAACTCCTAATACAAATATGATTTACATGAGAAATTTATACTCAACCAAGTGTGGTTGCACATTCCTTTAATCCCAGCACTCAGGAGACAGAGGCAGGCAGATCTCTGAGTTTATGTTCAAGGGCAGCCTGGTCTACAAAGTGAGTTCCAGGGCAGGTAGGGCTACACAGAAAAACTCTGTCTTGAAAAACCAAAAAAAAAAAAAAAAGAACTTTGTACTTGGGTCTTCAAACAATAATTAACCAATATGTATTTTCTTATGACTTAGAATCTAATTTACCAATACCTAATCACACATTATATTTTCTGATAATGTAGTCATGCATTCTAGCAGTCCCTCTTATATATTGCTTCATGTAGCTGTTAGGCATCCTAGAATAACTTTTTCATGAAGTTTAAGTTTACTGGAAAATTGTGACATGTTACTGCTGATGAGTTTTCCTACCTATTTCTTCTCCATGTGTTGAAGGCTTATTCCCTACCTGGTGGTGCTGTTTCAGGAGTCTGTAAAATCTTAGGAGGTAGGACTGTCAGAAGTAGGTCAATAGGGATGGCTTTTGAAAATTATAGCCTGGACCCTGATTCTCATTACTATCTGCATTCTGGTCTGCAGTGATATGAATTGTCTTCATTGCTTTCTCCCATTGCCATCAAACTGCCGTATCTCTGCTATCACAATGCACTGAGACGCTCTAAAACCATCATCCAAATAAAGCTTACATCTTTAAAGTTATTCCAATCAAGTACTCTGATTATACATTAAAGTAGCTAATCCAATCTACTATCTATCTACCTACCTACCTACCTATCTATCTATCTATCTATCTATCTATCTATCTATCTATCTATCTGTCTGTCTGTCTGTCTGTCTGTCTGTCTGTCTGTCTGTCTGTCTGTCCGTCCGTCCGTCCATCCATCCATCCATCCATCTACCTACCTATCTATCTATCTATCTATCTATCTATCTATCTATCTATCTATCTATCTATCTA
>CABHPQ010157078.1:65713-79550 GCA_902168405.1 Peromyscus aztecus | reverse complement strand
TATATATATATATATATATATATATATATATATATATATATATATGCACAGCTGTTTGTGCTAACTTCCCAAAGCTGTACACAGGTCAGTCTACCCTGCTTTCCTCATGGTGCCAGTTGCATGCCAGAAAACCATGAAATAAATACATCTCTCCAAAATGGAAATCAGCCTTTACACCTTGTCACACAATACTTTCTACAGTAGGCTGGACTACAGCCAATACCCAGCCCTGTGTCTTACTGCAGGGTATTTAATAACCTTACTTTTCTGGCCTAAGCATGAGTGTATTCACCATCAACAAATCCCTTTCTTGGTCTCCTAAATTTATGATGCCTTTCTTCCATTTCAGTGTCCCCCTTCTCATTTAATGACCTACCTCTGCCACTCTGCCACACACACTGAAATCCAGGTCCAACACATCATAATACCCATGCCATTTGTCTTTAATACCCTGGTTTCATTTTCTGAACATAATAATCTCCATTTCCATGTGTTTCCTACAAATGTTATGATGTTATTTTTCTTTATGTCTGAAGGAAAGTATATTGAATGAGCACATTGTGTTTTATTTATTCATTCATCATTTGGTGGATGTCTAGGCTGGTCACATGTCTTAGCTGTTGAGAATGAAGCAGCAGTGAGCTCAGGTATATGCATGACTTGAGTATATTAGGATCTCATGGATACTCAGCAGTGGAATAGCTGTGTTTCAGTTATGATTTTGTTTCTTGAGAAGCCTGCACACTGAATCCCCAGTGTCTGCAGTGGTCCACATCCCTATCAGCAGTGGACAATGACTCTTATCTCAGGCTTGCACTTGTCATGAGCTTTGATTTCCTGACACTCTGACTCTGGTGGAGAGACTCTGAGAGCAGTTTGAATTTGCATTTCCCTTGTGGCTAAGGACATTGAACTTTTACTATTATTATTATTATTTTGGTTTTTTGAGACAGGGTTTCTCTGTGTAGTTTTGGTGCCTGTGTTGGATCTTTCTCTGCGGACCAGGCTGGCCTCAAACTCACAGAGATCCACCTGGCTCTGCCTCCCAAATGCTGGGACTAAAGGCGTGTGCCACCACTGCCTGGCTAACTTTAATTTTTTAAACTATATACAACCTTCTTAGATAACTCGTCAGTTCATTGGCTATTTTTAACCTTTCAAGTAAATAGATGGAACTAGAAAAGATCATATTGAGGGAGGTAACCCAGACCCAGAAAGATAAATGTTGCATTTTCTCTCTCATCAAAGGTTCATAGCTCTAAACCTTCAGATGTTTGTATATAACCTGGAGTAACTGTAGACACCAGGAGAATAGAACGAGACCATTGCTGAATGGGGTTTGGGGGACACAATAAAGAGGAGAAAAGTAGGGGACAGATCAGTATCTCCAGATCCATGTCTGAAGGGAGAAATGGAAAAACAGAGGGTATAATTAGGTTGGAAGAGGGTGCTAAATAGTGCAGGAGGGAGGGAAACGAAATAACATTAAGGATGTCTGAAAAACTCGAAAGAAACTGTGCGGTTAACTATCACCTAAAAATAACTACAACACATATAACTTAGTGTATAAATATACATACAGTTTAAGTAAAAACTTCCAATCTGGGCTGACAATGCTCCTTCCAAGAGCCCAGAGAATCCACAACACCAGATTGAGAAGCCCTCCTTGGAGTTAGTTGTTGGTCAGAGTTATCCCAGAGACTCCCAAAACGTTACAGGCTATTGTTCTTGCTTTGACTGCCCCCTAGAGGTGAAAAGTAGCCAATGTTTTGAACTGCTGATTCTCTGAAGGCTTGTTCTTAAAGTTGTTTATATATTCTAGAATATTAATTCTCCTGTCTTAGATTTGTTGCCAAAATATTCTCCCATTCTGTATGCTTTGTCTTCAGTCTGTTGATTTTTTTCTTGGTGGTGCAGAAGCTCATTTACTTTTTTTAATTTTTTATTTTTTGCAATCAGTTATGGCCTGTCCTGCAATGATATCCTGTGTTATCCCTTTCAGACAGCTCTAGTCTGCTTGATATTGATGCATTTTCCTGTATTGTCTGGCAGTAGTTTAGAAGTTTTGGCTATTACGTTCAGGTCTTTGATCCTGTTGAACGAACACTTGACTATGTGTTGAGAGTATGTGTATATGGAACTAGTCTCTGTCATCTACATTTAGATATCTAGTTTTCCCAGTGCCAATTATTGAAGAGGTTATCAGTTTTTAAATGCACACTTTTGACACCATCATCAAACATTAGGGGACTTGGGTTGTAGGTGTTTTTAGGGGACTTGGGTTGTAGGTGTTTATTTCTGAGTCTTGAATTCCATTCCTTAGATTTGTATGACATTTATTCTGATACAGTGCTGATTTTGTCACCATGACTCTATAATGTAAAGTGACATTAGTTACTGTGATATTTTACCATTATTCTGTCTAGTATTTTTGGACTAAAGTTTTTTGTGCTTCAAAGTAAAATTTAGAATTGAGACTTGAAGGTTTCAGTCTGTCACTAAAAGTTTAAAATTCTAGTAGCATTTAGTAATATAGCCATCTGTCAAAATTATGCCAATTGATGAGCATGGGACTCCTTTCCATCTTGAAGAGTCTCATGAATTTTTTTCATAATTGTCTTGATATTTTTGTTGAAGAGGACCTTTACTACATTGTTTAAGTGGATGTGGTTGTTGTTGTTATTGCTGTTGGATGCTTTGTGACTTCATTCTTCGTATTTTTGTTGGACATATAGAATACTATTCATATTTTAAGTGTTTTATATTTTGAAAGCTCTATATGAATATAAAATATTTAGTCATTGTCATCGCTCATTAAATTTTCTTGCCTCCCACTCCCACTGTTTTTCTCCAACATATCTCTCTTCTACCTTAATGACTTTTTTGAGTGTGTGGCCCATTGAGTTTAATTACGATTGCTTGCATGTGCCTGGGTGGGAGTTTTATTGACTAAGATACACAGTGCTTAATGGTCTATATGGATTTTGGAAGCATCACGTTCCTCACTTGGATGTGTTATTCTAACCCATATAGCTAGTGAACTTTAAAGTTGCTAGTTTTGAGTTCAGCCAGAACAAAATAAGGATTTTCAACAAATCCTTGCTGCTATGTAGAATGTTCTGTCATTTGACCTATTTACCCAACATATTTGATTGAACCTAAGTCCTCAGTAACAAATAGGAATGCTGTCTGGAGTCTGTGGCAGGACCCATAAATGATCCTCAGCAGAGGCCCTTGATGTCTGTAAAAACACACACACACACACACACACACACACACACACACACACACACACACACAAACAAAAAACCCAAAACAAAACAGTGTATTGAAATGATAAAAAAAAGAACAGTTCAAGACATAAAAGTAGAAATAGAATTTCTAAGGAAAATCCAAAATGAGATAAAACAGGAAATGAAAAATTTAGAAAATCACATAAAACCCTCAGAGGTAAGTCCCAAGAACAGAGTACAAGACATGGAGGGGAAAATCTCAGACAGTGAAGACAAGGTAGAAGAAATGAACACCTCAGTCAAAGGAAACACCAAATCTAAAAAGATCCAGGCAAAAACACCCAGGAAATGTGGGAAATTATGAAAAAGCAAATCTATGAGTAATAGGAGCAGTGGAAGGAGGAGAAACCCAAGTCAAAGGCACAGGAAAGGTTTTCAATAAAAACAAAGAAGGAAATTTCCATAACCCAAAGGAGGTGCCTATCAAGGTACAAAAAGCATAAAGAACACTAAAAACACAAGACCAGAAAATAAATCCTCAAGACACATAACAATTAAAACACTAAACATGCAGATCAAAGGAAGATATTAAAAGATGCAAGGGGAAAAGACCAAGTAACACATGAAGGCAGACCTGTCAGAATAACACTGAACTTCTCAATGGAAACACAGAAGGGCCTGGACAGACATACAGACTCTAGGAGACCACAGAGTCTGTACATCTCTAGACAGACAACTCTACCTAGCTAGACTTTAAATCATTAGATGATAAAAAACAAATTTAAGCACTATCTACCTACAAATCCAGCTCTACAGAAGGCAGTGATAGAAGATGAACTTAACTAGGCTTAAATACTCACCAACTGTTGGTGTGAAAGGACAGATCTGATCCTCTTTACCCCTTTGATCCTGCTGCCAAAAGCCATGCTGCAATTAAGGCAAAGTTTGTCTAAGAGGGCAGCCCTCCAGTCTTTTCTCAATAACATTTATGTTTTAAACACAAGTACAGAACACTAACCAAAGATTATACCATGACAACATTCCCAAAACCCAAGTACACTGCAAACATGCAGAGATTTCTTTCATTTTGTTTGAAATGTGGAACTAAACTTTGTTCCTATTATCTGTATATTTCAATTTGCTGTGCAGACTTCCATCTACCTTGACTGAGGGGAAAGGCATATACATTCTATAAGACTGTATCTATCCAACTCTGCCTGTAAGAAACACATAAACATCCTTAAATATCAATTATCTGTCTGACAAATGTACAGTAAAACTTCAGAAAACTCAAAAGAAAATGGGCATGGATCTACTTTTTTTATCTTTTCCTGTGATATATTAAAATAAAAACAAGCTTCAGATCTCTTCACATGCAGGAATTTACATTCTGTGTTTTTCAGTCACACCTGTATCCTCTTTCCTGGCTTTTGCTACATCTGTTTTGTGATCATATACCCAGCTGTGCTAGTAAAAGTAATAAGTCCACACAGCAATTTTCATGTGTCCAGTCAAACCTTGTAGGCCACCTTTTTGAACACATGAGCCATCTCTTCTTTGGTTCAGGCAACTCAGATGATCTTTATTTATGATGAGAATTCCTGGGCTGAGACACTGATGGTCAGGTTGAGTGACCAGTATTTCTAACATCTCTGGTTTGGGGGTGATTATTTCATCCACTCTGAAGACGCTCCTGTCTGTCATAGGCTGAGTTTCAGAAAGGGCAGACACAGACACCTACACATTTCTTGATTCTTCTGATGTGCTGTCTGCAGCGCCTTCACAGTTCTTAGACTAGCATATGCTCTCCACACAGACACAGAATCTGAGGTAGGACTGTGGGACACACTAGCTGTCCCCGTTGTTGTCATCCTGCCATGATTTTGCTGTCCCTGAAAATGTTTTGTAACAAACAGAATATTCTGTGAGTCTTAGAATTCTCAGAAAAGTCACAGCCTATAAAACACAGCTTGGGCCTGAGGTCTAGTTTGTCTCCTGAGCCATATTTTTTTAGCTTTGTGGCCTAGATGCACTAGCTGAGCTTGCACGTGATGCCAGGTGGTGGGCCAAAGCCTCCAGGTAGGGAGAGCCACCACCTGGAGGGGATTGGATTGGAGGCGGAGCTGAGCCTGTGCCCTGGGGGCCTCCTTTGTATTTAAGCAGCTCCTAGCCAGCCTAGGACAATGCAGTACTAGCTTGAGCCTCTACCTTAGAAACTACAAATTTCAGGCAAGTATCAGACACCAGCCAAGGTGCACAGGGCAGGAGATGCAGCTGACTGACAATGCAAAAATATTTCAATAGTTTTGGTATGGCTAACCCTAGACTTCTTTCTCTAGGTTTTTGATAACTGACTCCTGCTGTTTTCGTAAACATCCTTTGCTTGGAAATGGCTTCAGCTTCTCCATCACCTCATCTCAGTTTGGATGCGGAATGGCAGGAGTGGAAGAGGAAATACGAGAAAACTTACAGCCAGGTTGGTAACATATTAACAGTCCAGAGGGATCTCAAAGAGAATGGTCTTAACTGTAAGGAGTTCCTGAACATAAAAGTGGCCACAGAGACCAGTTGTCACCGGGAATTGCCTAAAGACATGTATTATGAACTCAAGGTGGCCAGCATTTCTTATCCTCTGAGTGTGGAGAATGTAGTTTCCTGAGATCCCTCTCCATGGATCCTCTTTACCTCTCACTACACTTTACTTGGTCAGCTTGTGTGGGGGTTAATATGAAAGAAATATTATCTTTTGTATTTATTTCCAGGATGAAGAAGGACACAGGAGAATGGTGTGGGAGGAAAATAAGAAGAAAATTGAGGAGCACAATGCAGAATATGAGCAGGGTATGGCCAGCTTCTGCATGGGCCTGAATGAATTTAGTGATTTGGTGAGTGACATGGGAATTGTTAACTCTGTAGTTTTTCTTTTCACATTTTTCTGGTATCTGTTGGTTTTCAATGTTTTATTTGCTTTTTCATAAAGACTAATGATGAATTCTGGGAAGTGATGACTCACTCTTCAGACTCAGTATTGGAAGACCAGGAGATAATCAACACACATCTCTTTAGTGATATTCCTGAATTTGAGGATTTGACAGAGGAAAACAATATAATACCTGAGAAGGATCAGGTATGACAGTGTCACATTCCCACCCTCAACTACCCACAGGGAAGCCAAGAAGGAACTGAAGTTCTCACTTACGTCAGCTGTAGAAAAACACACAGTTCACTGTTGACTAAGTGTTCAGCTCTGTGAATAGCAGCTAGAGTTGATATTTGGTTATGGATGACAACTTTTTCTTCTTGCTCATGGTAGATGTTCTGTTAGTTTGGTTTGAATATGGCTGGTGAACATGAATGGTAGAAGTCCAGGGAAGACACTGTGATAAAGCCACTGTGCTGCATTCTTTCAAGTTAATGCTACGTGTGTTTTTCTTCCAGCCAGAGTAACAGTTGGGACTTGGATGGCAACACAAAGATAGCCAAGGAGTGAAGAAATTACTGTGCCATTGCCTGAGGAGTATTCTGCCCCAAGATGTGAGCTACATGGTATTGACAAGGCTAGACTATGGGAAAAGAAGAAATAGCAGGGGGCTTCCCTGTTATTATGGCCAGCCTGTAATATGAGGGATCCAACACTCAAGACCTATAAGGTCCACACTGTTATGTAAACTCTGTCATGTTCATACTAACAAAACCTTACCAATATTTTATTACATGCTCTGAAGTCTGTTATGTTATTGATTCTCACAAGGATCTTTAAATTTTGCTTAAATAAAAAGAACATACACTGTAATGTCTAAAAAAAAAGCTTGGTTTTAAATGCAGTATTCTGCTTTATTTCTGGTTTTGTTTCTGTAGGTTTTTATGTGGTTAAGCAAATAATTCTGCTTGATGGTACACCTGTGTAAATGGCTTTCTGGGAGGTAGTGTTTGTGGCTCTTTTCAGTATAAATCAGTATTGCATCCTTGGTTGAGCTTTGTTTCCAGGGTTTTAGATGCCCTCTTTCAGCAATGATTTGAAAGTCTATTTGAAAATTTCTACAACTCAATGATGTTAATTCACATGAACTTGACAAGTGCAAACTGTTTGTCACTCAGTGCAAAGAGAAGGCACCGTCTTCCGTCGCACCTGTGCCATGAATATCTTTTCTAATGAACAGATCAGAACTGTGTTCTAGTTGTACTGTGTGGCCTTGTAGAAGTCGCCTAGAGAATAAGGTCTGTGGTCACAGGAGTGTAGGTCATGCTCAAGTGACCCTTTCATAACCCAACCCAACCCAGTCATGGAAGAAGTTCACAGCCATGTCAGTATGCAAAATATGTCTTTTATGTTTTCATCTAAATTTTAGAGGTGGTTTATACTTTTCTGAGGAACACTGAAATTTAGTAAAAAAAAAAAAAAAAAAACATTAGCTAGATAGCTTTTGATAGTCTACTAATTTTTACACTATCATACCAATCCATGAGTGAGGGTCGCCTTTCTATCTTCAAGCTTCTTCATCCATTGTTTCTTTGTTGTCTTACTGTTTCCATTGCAGAGGTCCTTTACCACCTTGGTTGGGTGTATTCCTGAGTAATTTTTAAACTTTGTATATTGAATTTTTTTCCTGACTTCTTTCTCTTTAAAGTTTGTATTTGACATACAGAAAGCTGTTCATATTTAATTTTTTTATTCCTTGACAGTTTTATACATACATAACTAATTTAGTCATTTCTGTTCCCCATTATACTTTCTTACCTCCTGCCTGTCATTTAAACTGATTTTCTCCAACAAATATCCCTTCTGCCTTAATGGCTCTTTTCAGTGAGCGACTCACTGAGTTTAATTCCAGTTGCTTGCTTGTGGCTGGGTGGAAGTCTATTGACTAAGATGCACAGAGCTTAGTGACCTATTTGAATTTTGAAAGCAGCACATTCCTCTCTTAAATGCATTACTCTAACCCAAATAGCAAGTGAACCTTAAAGCTGTTAGTTTTGAGTGGAGTCAGAACAAAATATGGGTTTTCAGTGGGTCCAGGCTTCTGTGTAGAATGTTCTGTCACTTGATTCATGCAATCCAGCATACTTGATTAGACCACAGGTCTCAATGGCACATAAGAATGCTGTTTAGAGTCTATGGCAGACTCCATAAGTGAATTTCAGGAGATGCCCTTGAAAATTTGGAGCAGGGTCCTCTCTCTGATCATCTTTAGCCAAATTCTCTCCTCTGAAAAACAACTGTGGGCTTGTTATTGGGCCTTCATGAGAACTGAATACTTGGCAATGGAACACCAAATTACCATGTGATCTGAGCAGTACTTCATGAATTGAGATTTATTGGACTCACTAAGCCATGAAATTAGATATTCATAGATGTAATCTTTCATCAAATAGCTATGATATATGTGGTTGAGCAGGTCCTGAAAAAACAAGAAATTTACATGAAGAAATTGTCCAAATGCCTATGGTTCCTAGATCTGTAACAATGTATTTCTACCCCAAACATGTACCTATGGCCTCATAAAATTATTGAGTAAGAGGTCAGGGTGTGGCACTGATGGTTCTTCACACTAAGCAGGAACCACCCAGAAGGGGGCATCTATGTTATTAGAGCCCCTTGCTGGGACAACCATGAAAGCACCGGTGAAGAGACCACCTCACAATGGGCAGAACTCTGGGCAAGGCACAGGTCATATGCTTCCCTTGGAAGAAATGACCAGATGTTAACTCGATTCTGATTTGTGGGCCATAGCCAAAGTTTGGCTTTGTGTCAGAGACTTACTTAGGAAGGAGAATAATTGGAAAATTGGTGAGAAGATATTCGGAGAATAGATATTGTTATAGGAGTAGTCAAGGCCCATTAAGGGAAAATTATTTTCTTCAGATCCAGGCAATAGGACTTCTGGTGTGGTTGGACCCTGACATTCAGTTTGGGCAGTCAGACACCTATCTAAGGGACCATCCCTCAGGGAAACAGGACTACCCCTCTGGAAGGCAGAACTTCAGTAAGCCATGCTAAGGAGACAAGAGGAATAATTATCCTTTTAATGAGATAATCACTCTGTTTTTTAGAATTCCCACTCTTTATCACAACAGCTCACAGTGGCTTTGTTCTGATTCACTCATATGCCTGGTTCTTTCCTTCTTCCTGCCTGTGTTCCAAACACACTTTCACTAATACTTTGGGGTTTGCTGTGTTTAAAGCTCCCCTCCCTGCCCTGAGGCTGCTTGTCCACCATGTGGCTGACTTCCATGCCAGCCTAACTCAAATGGCATGGCTTCCTGTTTTTTTTCACTATCTTACTCCTCCAGGAAGCTCCTGGGACCCACAGCTTGCTTACTTTGAGGTTTTCTTTTAAATCCTACTAAAGCTCTTATTACACTTTTTAGTTCATTCTTAAGATATTTTATTAGCATGACTAAGCTACTTAAATTCTTGGGGACCTCAGTTTTCCTAGTAACAAGTAATTGACTCTGGCATGACTACCCAAGATTTCTGATAACCATATGTTGATTGATCTCTTCAAATGGTAAAATGTCTTGAAGATACTTAACGTCTCATGAAAATATTCATCAAAAGCTAATTTCAGCAAAGGAGATGCTCGTTAATTAAGAGGATATTGCGAGTTATTCTATGAAACATCACCCTCTTTCACTAGCCATACCCATTATTGCTCAATGGGTCCAAGAATAAAGAGTCAGTTGTTGCAGAAATGGAGGCTGAATATGGACTCAGCAATGTGGTCATCCACACACCAAAACTGACCAGGATATTTCTACTGCTTAGCACCAAATATTCCAAAAGTGGGAATCAATACTGAGTCCTAGATATGGTTCTTTTCTCTGGGGTGACTTGGTGGCAGGATCACTAAATTGGACTATTTGCATCCTGGGAAGGGTTGTGCTTTGTTTTTTATTGAATTGACACTTATTCTGGTTACAGGTTTGTCTTCTCGTACATTAGTCTCCTGCCAAAAATATTTTCTTAGATTTATAGGTGCCTTATCCACTGTTGTGGTGTTCCACACAGTATTATTTCTGAATAAGCAACTTCATGGTCAATAAGTGTGGCAGTGGACCCTTGAAATACACTAGTCTTATCAAATTCCCCACCATTCTGAAGCAGCTGGTTTAATAGAAAGATATAATGGTCTTCTAGAGACACAGTCACAGCACCAACTAGGTAGTAATAGCACGGTGGACTAGGGATAGGTTCTCTGGATGACTTCTCTTGTAGCCACGAGTCCACTGATTCAGGAATAAAGCAGTAGCCATGGGAATGGTACCACTCAGCATTACCCCTAGTAATCCACTATGAAAAAATTTTCTTCCCCAAACTTTATTAATAGGTGCCCTAAAAATTTTGTATCCAGAGATTGGAGGGCTTTTGTCAGGAGCTACAACAAAAATTCCATTGAACTGGAAGCTAAGACTTCTTCCTGGCCACTTTGGGCTCCTGATATTTTTAAGTCAAGAGGCTAAGAGAGGAATAACAGTATTAGGAAGAGTGATTGATACAGACTAAAATATGTGAATCTATTTTCTACAATGGAGGTAAGGAAGAGTTTGGGGTGCACAAGATCCTTTAGGGTACATCATGGTGTGGCCATGTCATATCACTAAGGCCAATATAAAACTACACAAATCCATTCGAAGCATGTGATAAATGACTCAGACCCTTCCAGAATGAAGATATTGTTACTTTACCAGGTGGCATGGGAAGTGAGTGATGCATGATGTGACTACAGACACAGTCAAAGATCACAGACTTGTGGAAAAAATATTTCATGTCATCATATTAGGAGTTCCCCCTGGCCTCTGAGGCTGTAGGGTCATGGTGAGAGGAGGAGCCAGGGACACTGGTAACAGAGGATCCTGGTGGCCAGGGGAGATGTGCTGACTCCTGCAGGAGTTGTTCAGGCTCTTCACTTTGTGAGTCTGGGGAAAAAAAAAAAAGACTATGATGGTTCTTTGTAGATATTTAAATCAAGTGATTAAAGTCTGTTTACAGATTCATATAACATAATGTCAGCTCACGCTTAATGAATGCCTGAAAGGTTCTAGTTTGGAGATCTATATCTGTGAAACTGAGATTTGCATAGTCTCCAGATGTGTTTGAGAGTCCATACATTCATGAATGCCTGGAACTTTGTGTATACTCCAATTACCCATATGCTGAGGAGACAGAAACTGAAGAATGTTTCAAGGAATGAGTCAAAACTTATATAGGTCAGCGTCCTGCATCTCCACTTTCCAAGGCTATTTGATGGAGCAGCTTCTATCTGGCACAGTCAATGAGAGCCTGGCCACACTAGCTTTGTGGACAGCCCTGATCTCAGGGTAGTCTCAGCTTTTGTTAAATAAGATTTTGGATGGACTTTCATGACACTCTCTATGAAGGCTAATCTATTTTGTCAATGTCACAACTTTGAAAAGGAATCCTTAGCTGAGGACTTACCTCCATCAGATTGGCCTGTGGACATATCTTTGAGGAATATTTTTGATTACTAATTGATGTTGGAGGTCTCAGTCTACTGGAAAGAATACAATCCCTGAACAGGTAGGTCTGGACTATACAAGAGAAGTAGCAGAATATGAGCCTGGAATTAAGCCAGTAAGCCCCATTTCTCCATGGTTTTTGCTTCAGTTCCTTGTTGGGGGAGATGTGTTTGTATTGATTGTTCCAAGACCACCAATCTAGTCCAACCTCAGTTCAGAGAGTGGAGTCCACATTCAGCTGGCCAGGGTGGACCAAAGAGCTTTTGGCGAACTCAGGGAGATAGATAGACACACAGGGGAGGAAGAGGAGGAGCTGAGGGATTCTGGCTCTTTTGATCCAGAATCGGAGAGGGGGCAGGATTGTGTCTCAGTTGCTCTGTGGATCTCTCGGGTTTATTCCCTAATGTTTATCCCCGCGTTTTATTTTTTTAACAAAACAGTAAAAGGAATCACAATATCTGGTGCCCAACGTGGGGTGATGTCACATGGTGACTTTTAAAGCTGTCACTTTCCCAGGTGACCCCATGCCACCACAGGTCACTGACTTTTCACAAAGGCTTTCCCCCTTGCGATCTATGCAGCCCGCTGACTCTTCAGCTGCCTGGAGTCAGCTGCAACTCGGTGCCCCACCACCCTGGGTCCTAGGCAAGTGAGTTTCTGCCCATTTCCCCCTCATACCTGCTTTTCAGGCCACTCCCTTGCCCTCCCTGTGTAGTACAAATACCTGGGCAGAGCAGCGCAAGCCAGCTGCTCCCTTCTCAGGCCAGTCCTACAGGGACAGCACAAACACCAGGGACCAGCAGAACTAGTCTAGATGCCTGGCCACCCCCTACAGCCACCACCACTGCCATGGCCCCCACTCGCAGTGCCCCTGTTTGAGGGTTGGGATTTTACTGCTACTGCCACGACCACAAGCACCACTGTGCTGAGCAGCCACAGTTAGCCACCACTAGTGTCAGGTGGGGCAGTCCTGACCCATGCTGCTGTGTCCCAACCACCAAGATTTCTTTTACCAGTTTCTCTACATTAGCTCTTCAGGTGGCTCACCACCACCCGACTCCCCCAGTACAGTGCTGCATGTGAGCAGCCACAGTGCCTTCCCACCCCAGCTCAGACATGCATTTAGCACAGCTGGCCCAGAGTACACTGCCACCTCCGCTGCTGCCGAAGCCCGGAGATCATTTGTGATGGCTGGTCCCTGGGCTCCCAGATCCTGAGCCAGAGCCGTTGGTCGCTCTTGCACTTGGTAACAGCTCCCATTCTGCCTCGGTGCCAAGCCTGACCTTCCCGCCAGCACTATCAAGCATCATGACTACAGATGATTACCAGTGCCCAGCTCTGCCTACACTGTCAGGAACGTCAGAGCTGGTAAGACTCTTGGGAATTTTCAAATGAGGTATTTATAAAAAGGAAGAAAATCTTTCCCATGTTAAGAATCAGAAATGTCACAACGCAGGGAATTAGGACTCTGTTTAGTGCTACTACAGATGGCTTGAAAATGGAAAAATATTTTTGGTTGTGAGCCTAGCCTTTAATGACTGAGCCATCTCTCCAGCCCAAAAATACACAGATTTTTTTTTTATTTCTTTTTATTTTTGTTTTTTGAGACAGGGTTTCTCTGGGTAGTTTTTAGTGCCTGTAGCCGGGCGGCGGTGGCTCATGCCCTTAATCCCAACACTTGGGAGGCAGAGGCAGGCGGATCTTTGTGAGTTTGAGGCCAGCCTGGTCTACAGAGTGAGTTGCAGGAAAAAGGCACAAAGCTACACAGAGAAACCCTGGCTTGAAAAACCCAAAAAAAAAAAAAAAAAAGAAAGAAAATGGAAAAATAAATGAGGGGATAAACAACTTAGCTGGGATTGACATAATGTCATTCGTAATTATCAGTTTATTAATTCATACTTGATCCTTAAAAATGGTTTAAGTGTGCCAAATATAACTTGACTGATAAGATACAAACCTTAGAAAGACTTACTATTGATAAGATACAAGCTTTAAAAAGACTTACGCCGGGGCGGTGGTGGCGCACGCCTTTAATCCCAGCACTTGGGAGGCAGAGCCAGGAGGATCTCTGTGAGTTCAAGGCCAGCCTGGGCTACCAAGTGAGTTCCAGGAAAGGCGCAAAGCTA
>CABHPQ010157078.1:24569-65613 GCA_902168405.1 Peromyscus aztecus | reverse complement strand
TTAGAAAGACTTACTTTTGATAAGGTATAAGCTTCAGAAAGACTTACTACTTACAAATACAGGCCTTAGAAAGACCTACTAATAAAAATAAGAAAATTATTCAGACACAGAGAGGAATTTAGGGCAGAACCTACCACACTATTGTACTATGAAATTAAAGGCTATTAGAAAACCAACCTTAATTTATCCAATTACCATACAAGAACAACCACCAGATAACAGGCATTCCCAAGGCTATGCAGAAGCTAACCAGAATCCTGTTGAAATGTTAGATTTGAGAAGATTTAAGGAAGCAATAGTTTCATATGGTATGCATTCACCTTTTGTGAAGCAGTTGTTAAATTCATGGGCAACTAGGAACAGAATTATTCCACAAGATTGGAAAGATTTAGCTACAGCAACACTGGAAGCTGGTCCTCAGTTACAGTGGAAAACATGGTGGAGAAAGGAAGCTAGGGTGATATAGCAACAAAGTAGGGCTAGAGATGTGGAAATTTCCCAAGACCAGCTTCTCGGGAAGTTCAATACGCTGATTTGCAAAGACAGTCTATATTTAATGATCACACCTTGGCTCTATGTTGTACAGCAGTTTTGAGTGCTTGGAACAGGGTAGAAGAATCATAAAAGAGGAATGAGCCAGTTACTAAACTTATACAAGGCCCAAAAGAAGCCTTCACTGGTTGTTTTGTTGTTGTTGTTGTTGTTGTTTTTACAAAGATTGACTTCAGCTATAAATAGAATGATATCAGATCCAGAAGTTAGACAAATATTAACTGAATCTTTGGCTTTTGAAAATGCTAATTCACAGTGAAGAGGGGGATTAGGCCTTTAAAAGCAAGATCAACATCCATAGATGAAAGGATCGAAAATACAATCAGTATTAGATTTTGTATTAATAATACTACTTGGATAGAAGAGGTGATTTCCAAAAACTTTGATAAATATCAAAAAGTCAGATGTTGTAATTGTGGTAAAAAGATCATCTAAAAAGGGTTGTAGACGAGGTATTCCTAGAAACAGAAGGTCCCTGCCTTCTAGAGTATGCAGAAGGTGTGGCAAAGACTGTCATTGGACTAGTGAATGCGGATCAACAAGGGACAAGCAAGGTAACCTTTTGCAGTTAGGAAATGCCATAAGAGGTCTCTCACATACCCCAAAGTCAAATTTGGTTCCATCATTCCCTGTCAGCATGGAGGAAACTTCTCCATAGAGCAATGAAAGGAAGTGCTGGCTAAATCCAAGCGGCTCTGAATGACAAAACGCCTTCACTAGACAAGACAAAATTTTCAGGAGAGAACATAAACCAAGTATTTTGACAAACTTCTATAAATGACCAAAACCAAAGCTAAAAAAATGATAAAGGGCATTGTGATTGCAGGTTTGGTTGACACAAGCATGCATGTAACAATAATTTGACCAAAATCTTGTCATCCATATTGGCCTCTTCAGAAAGTAAATGTTCAGCTTCTAAGAATTGGAATTTTGTCTCAGTTAAAACAAAGTGCAAGATGGGTCAAGTATATAAAGCCAGAAGGACAGATGAGAAAATTAAAACCATATGCGACTAACAAAGCAATGAATTTAAGGGAACACAATTGTTGCAACACTGAAAAACACAAATTAACATTCTTCTAGACTCAGAAGTAAAGCAAAAAATAAAGAATTGTTCTGAGAGAAATATTGAGAAGTATTATAACCAACAGTCACATACTGTCCAGGCTGTACATAAACAGGGCACAACAGTTGTTGGTCTTTCATAGGAACCAACAGCCCTACCTTTGAAATGGTTAACTGACAAACCTGTGGATGGAACAATGACAATTGACACCAGAAAAAAAATTGCAGGCACTAGAACAGCTGATAGAGGAGCACCTAAATGCTCAGCATATTGAGGAATCGACCAGTCCTTGAAATTCTCCTGTATTTGTCATTAAAAAGAAATCTGGAAAATGGAAAACATTAACAGATTTAAGAGAAATAAATAAGATGAGTCAACCAATGGGCTCTTTACACCCTGGAATTCCTTTGCCTTCCTTATTATCTAAGGAATGGTCTACTATAATGGTTGAATTAAAGGACTGATTTTTTACTATACTTTACAAAAACAGGATAGAGATAAATTTGCCTTCATGGTGCCTAATTATAATAATTTCCAGCCTGTTAAAAGGTATTGGTGGAAGTTCATCCACAAAGGGTGTTAAACAGCCCTACTCTGTGTCAATATTTTGAACAATAGTCATTGGAAATAATTTGTAAACAGTTTCCTCAATCTATAATTTACCATTATATGGATGAAATCTTTTTTAATTAAGATGATTTTTTCATTCATTTTACACATCAAAGATCTCCCACCCTCCATCCTCCCCCTCGCAACCCACCTCCCACTCCCCACCACAAGAAGGCAAGGCCTCCCATGGGGAGGCACAAGGATGATATCTTATTAGCTGATTCAGACACAAAAACCTTAGGAAAAAATGGTTGAAGTGTGGTGATATTTTATTTGTGCTGAAATGTGATATTTTATTTGTATGTTAATAAATAAAGTTTGCCTGAAGATCAAAGTTCACATAGCGAGCCATAAACAGAAGTCAGGCAGTGGTAGCAAATGCCCTTAATCTGATCACATGGCAGGCAGAGTCTCTGTGTGGTCACGGACAAGCCAAATGTGGTGGCACACACCTTTAATCCCAGTACCAACCATAGAGGCCTGGAGGTCTGTATAGACAGGCAGTGATGAGGAAGTGAGGTGGCTGGGCTTAGAGCCAATGAGAAGGCAGGCAGAACAAGAAGGCAATAAAAGCGCAGGTTAGACAGGAAGAAGTTTGCTCTCTCTGGGGAAGCTACTGCATGGTGGTAAGTTAAGGCTAGTCGTGGCTATTCGCTATTTCTCTGATCTATTTGGCTATTACCCCTGTATTTGGCTCTGTGTTTCTTATTTAATAAGACTGTTTCGAAATTCATCTACATTGAAGAGGTGAGGAAAATTTTGCCTTGTTGGGTCTACAAATTGCTTCTGAAAAAATGCAGAGAGGATATTCTATTAATTATCTAGGATATAAGATAGTTTTATAAAAGACTCAACCACAGAAAGTACAAATCAGAAGAGATCGATTATGAACTCTTAATGATTTTCAAAAATGCTAGGAGATATTAGCTGGCTACAGCTCACAATTGGATTGACAACTCAAGAACTAAGTAATTTATTTAAAACCTCACAAGGTGATAAGGGTTTAACTAGTCCAAGAAAATTATCAGCTGAGGCTGAGAGAGAATTGGCTTTGGTAGAGAAGAAATTATAAGATGCACATGTGGATCATCTAGATCCAGAGACTGATTGTATTTTGCTTATTTTACCTTCTATGCATTCTCCTATAGGAATTCTTATGCAGAGAGAAAATAATATCTTACAACACTTATTTTTGTTTGAGAACATAGTAAAAAAATAAGTATCTATGTAGATAAAGTTGCTGAATTGATTCTGAAAGGAAAATTGAGACTTCATCAATTAACATGAATAGACCCAGGAGAAACTGTAATACCTCTTACTAATGCTGAAATTGCCTCATTATAGGCAAAACATGAACATTTTCAAAGAGTTTGAAGCAATGTCTTGCATGAGATTAGCAACAAATACCCCCAAAACAAGAGACTTCAGTTTATTAAAAAGAACTAATTGGATCCTTCCTCATATTGTGCAAGGAAGACAAATTTCTAGAGCCCCTACATTCTATACTGGTGCAAATATATCAGGAAAGGCAGGTTATAAGTCAGGAAAAATAAGTAAAGTGGTGATTTTTTTAAAATTTTATACTCAAAGTCCTTATGGTTCCATTCAAAAGTCAGAATTATATATGCTAATTTCATGGTATTATTAGATTTTCCAGAACTTCTCATTGACTCTCAATATGCAGAAAGAGTTGTTTTACTTATTGAAACCACTGAATTTAATTCAGATGATTCAGAATTAACTTTTCTATTTATTTAATTACAAGAAATAATCAGAAATAGAAATCATCCCTATTGTATGCCACATGGGTCTACCACACCCTCTATCACAAGATAATGTTGATATTGATCAGCTATTAGTAGGAAATGTCCTTGAAGCCTCACAATTTAATAAGAAACACCATCTTATTAGCAAAGATTTGAAGAAAGATTTTTGTCACTTTGCCACAAGCCAAGGAAACTATAAGAAAATGTCCTACTTCTTTGTATAACTAAACTCCACTACCTGCAGGAAGTAACCCAAAGGGTACTCAAAGAAATGAAACTTGACAAATAGATGTGTTTCATTTTCTAGAGTTTATAAGATTAAAGTGTGTGTACCATACCATAAACAGTTATTCAGAATTTCAATGGGCAACTGCTTTAAGTTCTGAAAAGGCTAATTCTGTAATTATTCATTTATTAAAAGTTATGACCATCATGGGGATACCTGTACAAATTAAGACTGATAATGTTCTAGCATATGTCTCTAGTAAAATGAAACAATTTTTGCATATTACAAGATAAACGATATTACAGTTATACTTACAGGACAAGCAGTTATCAAAAGACCTAATCACACTTTAAAAAGAAATGTTTAATAAAAGAAAGGGGTAATAAAGACCTCCAGAGATAGATTGCACAATGCTTTATTAACTTTAAATTTTTAAATGCTAATGAGAAAGGAATGGCTA
The DNA here is from genome assembly GCA_902168405.1 of Peromyscus aztecus. Classification (NCBI taxonomy): domain Eukaryota; kingdom Metazoa; phylum Chordata; class Mammalia; order Rodentia; family Cricetidae; genus Peromyscus; species Peromyscus aztecus. Next base: position 60,934 of record CABHPQ010157078.1, on the reverse strand, counting down.
CTGCAGAGAGACATTAGATAATAGAAAAAACTACAGAATTAAATCAGCCTGTGAACTTTAAAGATGTTGACCTCAGAATGGAAACCAGGATATGTGTTACATTGCAGAAGAGGTTTTGCTTTTGTTTCCACAGGAGAAGAAAAGCTATGAATACTGTCAAGATTGATAAAGATTAGATTCCAACAGGAGAGACTGTTGATTAGGAGAAGTGATAGTTCATCAATCTGCATAGTCATTCTATCTAAATTAACTTATACAACAAAATGTCTTTTTTTTTTTTAATCAGACATAGCCTGCCAGAAAGGGAAACTCCCCAAAGTTATGGTTAGGGCAGAGTTTTGGTTTTGTTATTCCAGGAGAATAAAACCATCCAAAAGAGGAATTTGAAGATCACTGGAAAAAAATGAGGCATCTGAAGAAGGACAAATCACCCAGAAAAAAATGTCCCAGGAAAAGGAGTAAATTGGCCTAATAGTATAGTGCACTTCCAACAGGATAAAATTTCATGAATCTTTCCAAAAGTTTGTTTCTGCTATTTTCTACAGACATGTTACACAGATGGTCTTTATGTAGTCCCAACTCAATTAAAAATTAAAGCTGGCTTTGGAGTTAGAGTGTGCCTCTCCTCTTATCTAAACCTAAGCATGCCTGTTAAAGGAAAATCCAAAGTCTCTGTCTCTTGTCAGAAGACCCACCTGGTATAGGACAGGAGAAAATCAAAATTAAAGACTATTCTATTGTCACTAATCTAATACTCCTTTGATTTATTTTGATTCTTTAAATTTTTTCTTAAGGTATAAATATTATCTTAAAGTTTATAAGGTTAATATATGTTTTATATTTAAACTTTTTGTTGTGATATTACTGGCCATATAGAGTACCACCTAATTTTAGATATATGCTTCATATAGCTTTGTATACATGTTTTCAGGCTTGAGTCTGAAGCAGGTAATTAGAAATTAAGCCTGTGTATATCCTGTGTGTATTTAATATATTATGGTTATTTAACCATCTGAAGTCTGTTTCATATGACATTTAAAACGAATTTAAGTTTTCTGCAGTGAACCATGACCATTCTTAACAGTGATCTTTGAAGTCTCCAGAAAGATGATGGGGTCCCACAATGACAATCCCACCTGGATTGTGGTAATGCCACTAAGCTGACAAACATCATTCAAAGACCAGCTTTTGACTACAAACTGCTCAGGGCAATTTCAACGTGATTAGCTAAGATGGCGCAGCCTCCTACAGACTACTCCAGCCAAGACTTCAGATAAGCCTTGTATTATCCCATCACACGGAGACTGGACAACAGCTAGTTCCCCCAGGACTTGATCACTATCTTAATTTTCTCAGAGTCCCCCAAAGACGTCATTACCCCCAGACAACAGGAAGTAATTTTAAGAGCACATCCCCAAGAGATGGGGTGGATGGTTTTGGACAGTAAGAGGGTTATAGATGTTTATCTATGTTTAAGTGGGTAGGTTACAAGTTGTTATTGGTCATGGTCAGGGAAGAAGTCAAGCAAGGGAGGTTAGATTCAAGGATCTCTTTCTGAAAAGAAAAAACGGGGATAAAGGAATTGTTGCTGGAGAATTTCTCTCCAGCTCCCAAGTCCCGCCAGTCCCGGAACCCACTTATAAAATAAACACACAGACGCTTACATTATTTAAACTCTTGGCCATTAGCTCAGACCTATCATTGTCTAGCTCTTACTCTTATAATTTAGCCCATTTCTATTAATCTCTACTTTGCCACGTGGCTCGTGGCTTACCGGTACTTTACATCTTCCTTGTCCTGGCAGCAGCTCCAGGCAGTCTCCCTTATCCTTCCTCCTTCCTCAAGTCTCCTCTCTGTTAGTCCCGCCTATACTTCCTGTCTGGCTACCGGCCAATCATGTTTATTGATACAGAGGGATATCCACAGCAAGGAATGATAGGATGAAAGGGCAAAATATTGAATCTACTTTAAACTAGAAAGCAACTATTAATCTCAAATATTTTACATTGGTATGGATTTTTGTATATTGATAAAAATCAAAGGTTATTTTTTAGAATATATTCTATATATGTTTCTACTCTTGTTTAAGGCATTTTTGTATATTGATACAAATTATGTTTCTAGTCTTGTTTAACATACTTTCATATGCTGATACAAATTTAAGGTTATTTTTGCTATACTGTGTTATGTTTCTATTTCTTGTTTAAAGTATTGTACCTGTGCAGCTCATTTAAAAATGTAATATAAAGTTCTAGTCCTTGAACTCTATTTAGGATAATAAAGAAATACAAGTTAGTAGTTAGTCATATGTAACAGTCAAACTTCTAGTCTTGTTAGGTATATTTTCAAGGTCAATCAGAGAAATATTTTAAATAGACGGTCTTAAAACACTTCAGAGAACAACAGATTATGGCATTTTAATGTTTTAGTAACATAGGGCTTTTTGTGACAATGAGACATGTGTGCTCCTGGCAGCACTAATTACTCCAAAAGAGGATGATGGACATCGAGAAACCTGAATGTTGAGTTTGCTTTCATTTGTGGAAGTTAGCCACTGAGCAAAGAAACTGCCCTTGCTTTGACTGCTGTCCAAATTGGACAAGCAGGACACAAGAGACGGCAACTGCCAAACTTTGCCAAGACAAAGTGGGACAGTCCTTCAAAACTCCTGCTTCACAGAAAAGTCTGTCAGATATTCTAGGCCTGCAGTCCAAAGATGGATAACCCAGCTTTACAGAGGAACCTTGGGTGACTGTCCAGGCAGCCAGCTGTGGTGATACTTTATTTGTGCTCTAACAAATAAAACTTATCTGGGGATCAGAGGACAGAGTCAGCCACTAGATTAGACATAGATGCTAGACAGTGGTGGCACACACCCTTAATCCATCACTTGGGAGGTAGAGATCTATTTGGATCTCTATGAGTTCAAGGCCACACTGGAAATAGAGCCAAGTGTGGTGGCATATACCTTTAATCCCAGCACTTGAGATCTCATGTCTTTGCTTGGGAAGGACACATGCCTTTAATCCCAGGAAGTGATAGCAGGAAGCAGAACAGTATATAAGGCATAAGGACCAGGAACTAGAGGCTTTTAAGCAGTTCAGCTAAGACCCTATTGAGTGAGGACTCAGAGGCTTCCAGTCTGAGGAAACAGAACTCACACTCTGGAGGCTGAGGAGTTGGTAAGGTGAAGTTGGCTATGGCTTGTTCTGTTTCTCTGATCTTTCAGTATTCACCCCAATATCTGGTGCTGGGTTTTTTATTAATAAGACCATTTTAGCACTCATGTTACAGCTGGCTATTTCTGTCATTTCTCATAGTTTGGGAAGTTGCTAGCTCTACGCTTGCTGTTTACTTTCTTGGATCTTTGATGAGGTTGAAGACTAGATAGTTATAGTTACAGTTTTCCTTAATCATGATAGAAAGTAAATTAAGTACAAAATATAGATATTGGAGTATTTTCTCTGAATTTACCAAATACAAATGAACTGAACATTGAGAACGTGATTCTTACTTGATAGTTGTTCTTATTGTATATAGTTTCATGTATTAAAGTTAATACCTTTCCTTTCTATTTAGACAATACTTGATAATTGTTCTTATTGTATATAGTTTTAGTATGTTAAAGTTAAAACCCTTCCTTTTTATTTAGACAAAAATGGGGAAGTGTTGGGAGAGATCTGTTGGTGTTGATTGCTCTGAGACCACCAATAGAGTCCAACCTTGGTTCAGAGGGTGGAGTTCACATTCAGCTGGCAGGGGTGAACCAAAGAGTTTCCTAGTGGACTCAGAGGGAGACATAAAGACATATGGGGAGGAAGAGGAGGAGAAGAGGAGTTGTATGTCCCTTTTGATGAGGGACGTGGAAAGGGGCGGGACCATGTCTCAATTGCTCTGGGGATCTTTCAGGTTTATTCCCTAATATTTATCCCCAAGTTTTATTTTTTAATAAAATAATATAAGGAATCACAATAGTTCCTGCCTCCAGGTTTCTGATATGAGCTCTTGCCCTGGCTCCCCTCAGTAATGGACTGCCACTTATAAGGTGAATTTAACTATTTTCTCTTTAAGTTGATTTTGGTCATAGTGTTGATCACAACAGTGGAAAGCAAAGTGAAACAACCTCTAAATAAACTTATGTTTACACTGACTTCTAGAACTAGAACTATCTTCTGGGTTGGAGAACTTTGAGTTTATTAATGCTGCTCCTCCAGAGAGAACCATATGGGTGCTCCCACGGAGACTATGCTGTCTAGTGGCAAGAAGTGCAAACACACCAATCATCCACCAAAGAGAAAGATTTCAGAAATGTTTATGATGGAGGACTATATTGTGTTGTGTTGCCTTGGAATTTCACAAAGTTTTTTTTCAATGTGAGGGAACTTCTGGCAAGATAAGGTTAGATTTCCTTAGCTGAGAGAAGAAGCAAGTGTTGTGTTTTTAAAACAGCAGGAAGGAGTCACACCATACAACAGTGCCCACATGGGAGGTTTATTGGGGGGAGAGAAGGGGACAGAGACTGGTCCCTGGGGATGAGAGTGAAGAAAGAGAAAGAGAGAAAAGGTGCCCACCTTTTATAAGGAAACAGTAAATGCACACATGGGGTGGTGTTCTTAGTGCCTGCAGCTGAGGATATATCCTGTCATGATCCCAAGGGCAGGCCAGTAGAGATGCCTAAATGCTAATATCCCTCCCTTTTGTTTATTCTAAACAGGTGAGAGAGTTAGAAACGAGTAGCAGGTGAGGCAAGGATAAGGGTGCAATGTTCTCGAGACTGCTTCCTGCTGGCATGGGGGTTATTGATCAGCTTTGGGGAACCTGAGAAAACTAGAATGCTGGCCACACCCTGGGGTAGCTGGCTAATTCACTGTCCAGGCTCTGTGGAACCATCCAGCACTGCTTGGACTTGGCAAGTTGTTATTCAAGGTGGATCCCTGGAGCTCACAAGAAATCATGATGAGGTCACCAGAGGAGAGCCACATGGTTGCTGTTTAAGACATGTTTTTCTAAACAATATTTACATGCACATATACACAGAGTTGAATCCAATTTACAGACACATACATGCAGAATTAAACCCAGCTTACATTTGCACATATAGGGTTGAATTCAAGTCACATGCATACACACACACATATATTAAACAGGAGTTGAATAAATTAAAAGAAAGGGAAAACCACTGTGTGTCGAGTCAGATGAAGCTGGCTTCTCCATCTCTGACTGGCCTTGCACATTACAGCAAACAGACAGGACATTGTGGTGATATTTTATTTGTGCTCTAATAAATAAAGCTTGCCTGGAGATAAAAGGGAAAAGCCAGCCACTATATTAAACATAGAGGCTAGGCAATGGTAGCACATGCCTTTAATCCTAGCATTCGGGAGGCAGAGATTTATCTGGATCTCTGTGAGTTCAAGGCCTCACTGGGAACAGAGCCAGATATGGTGACACATGCCTTTAATCCCAGAACTAGTTAACCATAGAGGTTTGAAGGTCTGTACAGACAGATAGGAAGTAACAGAGCTGTGCAGAAAAAGGAAGTGATGTAGCTGGGCAGAGAAAGGAAGTAAGATGGCAGAGCACAGAAAAGCACATATGGCATGAGTATACAGGAAGTAGCTCTCTTGGGCTGAGAATTTCCTAGGAGAAAGAACTTGTGGCTTGGCTTGTTCTATTCCTCTGATCTCTCAGTTTTCACCCCAATATCTGGCTATAGGTTTTTTATTAATAAGACCATTTAGCAATTCATGTTACATCTGGAGACCTAACCTTAGTGGCACAAATTCACAAAAAGCCATTTGCCTGGTGCTAAGGCCTGAGCAGTATGCGGCTGGAATCTCCACCCCATGCAGGCCAGAGTTGCTTTGGCTTCTTCTCTCCTGGGTTGTGGGCTTTCTCTGGATGTCCATCTCAGACTGCTACCACACTAGGTAGCTGCCTTGAAACTCCCTCAGGCTTCTACTGTTCTAATCAGTCAGCAGAGTTGGTGAGACAATTAAGATACCTTATAGAGAGAAAGTAGTTAAAAAGACAACTTTTTTCCCACATTAAAAAATGGGAAACATTTTTAAATTGGAGGGAATTTAGTCTCTGTTTGATAACACATTAGACAGTCTGAAAATGGAGCAATTAAATGAGAGTATAATTAACGTTGATAGGATTTACATAACATAAATTATGAATATTATTTGTTTGATCATTTTGTTTTATCATTAAAAAGGTTGGTTAATTTGAGTGCCAAGATAAAAGTCTTAGAAAAACTTGTTAAAACAGATCATAGAGAAATTCAGACCAAGACAGAAGAATTTAAAGGTGAACCTATCTCAGCATTGCATTATGTGGTTACAAAGAAACAGCCTAAGGTTTTCATAGTCAACCTTAATCTATATGGTAACCTTACAGGAATTTCCAAATGCTCAAGGCTGTGTAGGAGCTGATTGGACTCCTGTGCAAATGTTAGATTTGAGGAGATTAAAGGAAGCTATAGTGTCACATGGTATGCATTCTCCATTTGTAAAGCAGATGTTAAACTCATGGTCAACTTGTAATAGAATTATCCCTCAAGATTGGAAAGACTTGGTTACAGCTGTTTTAGAGGCTGGTCCCCAGTTACAATGGAGGACCTGGTGGAAAGGTGAAGCTAAGACCATTGAACAATGATGTAGGGCTAGAAGTATGGAAATTTACCAAGATCAACTTCTTGGAGAAGGTGATTATGCTGATATACAAAGACAATCTTTACATGATGACCACACCCTAATTCTATGTGACATGGCAGCCTTGAATGCTTGGACAGAATTCAAAAGCTAGACAGATAATAATTGAATCTCTGGCTTTTGAAAATGTTAATGCACAATGCAAAAGGGTAATATTTTTTTAAAGGAACAATGGCAACAGAATTACCTTGTCTGTCCCTTGTTAATCAACATTTGTTAGTCCAATGCTTGCCTTTACCACACCTTCTGCATAATCCAGAAGTGAGTAGTGTTCTGTTGCCATTGTTGCCAGAAGAAACATTGTTTCTAGGAATGCCTTGTTTACAGTCCCTTTTTAGGTGACCTTGTTTATTGCAATTAAATCATCTGACATTATATTTTTTTTCAAACCTCTGGAAATCACCTCTCCTATCCAAGTATCATGGTCATGAGATTCAATATTAATTGTATCTCAATTCCATTCCTCCAAGGGTGCTGATCTTGCCTTTAATGGCCTAATTACCCTTTTGCATTATGCATTAACATTTTCAAAAGCCAGAGATTCAATTATTATCTGTCTAGCTTCTGAATTTGGTATCATTCTATTACTTCTGAAGGCAGCCTTTGTAAGAAATCTGTGAAGGTTTCTTTTGGGCCCTGTATAACTTTTGTAAAGAACTCAGTTTTCTTTCCTACTTCTTCAATTCTGTCCAAGCATTCAAGGCTGCCATGTTGCATAGAATTAGGGTGTGGTCATCATATAAAGATTGTCTTTGTATATCAGCATAATCACCTTCTCCAAGAAGTTGATCTTGGGAAATTTCCATACCTCTAGCCCTGCCACATTCTTCTGGTTCCGCCTGGCCGGCAGTCCTGCAACATCTTATAAAATAATCATTCCGAGGCTTAATATTAATTACAAACTGTATGGCCTATGGCAGGCTTCTTCCTAGCTAGCTCTTTCATCTTAAATTAACCCATTTCTATTAATCTATAAGTTACTATGTGACCATGGCGTTACTGGACTGCTGGCATCTTGCCGCTCCTTTGGTGGCCGCCGCATCTCTCTAGACTCCATGTTTCTCATTCATGTCTCTCTCCTTGGATTTCCTGCCTACCTCTAAGCTGCCTTGCCATAGGCCAAATCAGCTTATTTATTAACCAATGGGAACAACACATATTCATTCACAGCATACAGAAAGACATCCCCCAACAGGGAGGCAGAAAGCAGAGGTAGGAGAGATAGAGTGTGCCAGTGAGACAAAATGGATATAGAATTGATTCAGGGTGGCAGTGACTGGTCCCACTACCAGGACTGCTGCACCAAACTGAGTTAATAGAAGAGGCAGGGGGCTACAGAACTTCAAAGGAGGTACCAGCAGAAAATAGAGGAACAATATAAAGAATTGTATTAGCCTGTAGTGAAAGGGATGAAGGTCCCTTTTACCCTGTTTCTCCACAGTAGCTAAAAGATCTCCTTGTGGATGTATCAGGAACAAGTGGAGTTGTTGTAGAGTGAAAGATACTGGGGGAGCTTGCATGGAACAATTTGTTTGGCTATGGGGTAAAGTATAATCAGAAGTTTTTCTCTGTCCTACCCTGTCTCACAGCTTCTTGTAAATAATCACTCAGAGGCTTGAAATTAATTACAAACCATTTGGCCTATTGCTCAGGCTTATTACTTACTAGCTCTTGCAACTTAAATTAACACATTTATATTATTCTATGTATTGCCACGAGGCCGTGGCATTACCAGTCTGCTGGTATCTTGCTCCTTGGGCAGCTGACTGGCTTCTCCTGACTCCGCCCCTCTTCTCTCTGTTTAGATTTCTCTCCTGGCTCTATTCTACCCTGCTATAAGCCAAAGCAGCTTTTTTATCAACCAATGGTAATGAAACATATTCATAGCATACAGAAAGATATCCCACATCAATGGAGTTCAGTAAATAAAACATTTAGAAGACAGGGTAAAAACATAAGTATGAGTATAATTAAAGAGGAAAGGGGCAATCCAGGAGAGGCACCAGAGTGGGAGGGAACCAGGATTTTTTTCTTGTTGCTATGCCTTTAGGCTCCATTTCAAACCAGTTAGGATTTGTTGATGTGGAAGCAGCATCATTCAGAGAGGAGGGCATACATCCTGTCCTTTTTAACTTGGGAGTGCTGCAGTAGTCAAGGAGGTCCTGAAGGATGTTAAGCTGATCTGAGCTAGCAAGACCGAAGTTAACTGATGCAAGGAAGGCTTCAGTCCAGTTGTTTTGGTTTGAGTCCCCAAAACAAAGTCCAGAGTGCCAAGAAGAGGGATGAGCTGGATGTCCATGGCCCATTAGTCCCCTTTTAGAGGTCACCCAACCTGCTTTTAAGAATTTGAGGGTGCTGATCTTTTCTGTAACAGCTTCAAGACCAGCAAGAGGGTGACAAGAAGAGCTGTAGTTAAGAGTGTCTCAGAAGAGGTCATTTCAGGGGGCTATGATAAAACTTAACAATTGCCAAAAATCCAGAACCTAAGTCAGGAGATAATAACTGTACATGTTTGTGGGGAACATTAAAAGACAATGTTACATGAGGAAACTTTTACATCAAGATTAACATGAGTTAATATAAGGTTAAATATAAAATTAACATAAGGTTAAATGCAACTGTACAACTGAATGAACTACGTATCAGAGTTCTGTAGAAGGATAAGGTAACTGAAATTAGCTATTTGTTATATCTGATAAGGAATAAGCACCTAGAAGCTTTGTAAAAGAAGTCAGCTTTGTAAAAGAAGTCAGTTAAAGTCAACATCCAAGGAATGAATCTGAACAGGAAGTGTCTAAGTGATATTTCTTGCTTCCAAGTATGATAAACTTTGTATATTTGTTTCAAATATTCACAATACCAGCTACTGTTTTATGAACAAAAGCAGAGCATTGCAAATAAAACAGAACTTTTGTTAAGAAAAATTTGATAACAAAATTTTTTAAATTGGGGCTATTGTTTTATTTTTTATTTTTATTTTATTTTATTTTATTTTTGGTTTTTCAAGACAGTGTTTCTCTGTGTAGCTTTGTGCCTTTCCTGGTGTGAGACCCTCACCACCCCTCCCCATATTTGTTTTTAAGGGGACTCTTTGACAGTAAAACTCAGGCCAGTTTCATGTTCCCAGAGCTGATGGTGGTCCAATCCCCCTTCTGGGAAAATTCCAAAGCACAGAGTCAAAATGACTGACCCTCTAGTGGTGATTGATGAGATGTCCTGACTCATGGACAGCATGACCTGACTCATGGACAGCGTGACCTGACTCATAGGGTGGACTGTACAACTTCAGACAAAACAAAGCAAGACAAATAAGGATGAAAAAGAGAACAGAGACCTCCAAAAATAAAAATAAGCCAATCCGAGTTGCACCCATGCCAAACCCCCAACTGCCTTGAAGGACCTGTGGTTTTTGCCTTTAAAAAGCTAGCCTCACAAAGAAAGAGGAACTCCTTCCTTCCTCACTGTACTGGGTATAGGAACGAGTTCCCTGCCTAGGCTTGTATCTATAGAACAAACCTTGCTGTTGCATTCTGAATATCCTTGGTCTTTGGTGGTCTCTCTGGGGGTGAATTGGGCATAATACTGGAACTCGCTTTGGAGACCAGACTGGCCTCGAACTCACAGAGATCTGCCTGCCTCTGCCTCCCAAGTGCTGGGATTAAAAGCATGTGCCACCACCCAGTTAAAGTTTATGTTAAACAACTGTACTTAGTAGTTGAAAACATGACTTAACACATATTTTGTTAATATTAAATTGTTACACTTATATTTTAGGATTATACAGTAAATATATTTTATATTGTCAGGATATATAAAGAGACAATTTTATTCTAAGTTGTATTCCACCAAAATAAATGATTTTCAGTTTCTAACTTAAAAAATATACTTCCAGAGACAGTGTCTGCACTGTCAGGTATAAATGGTTCCTTTCTCAGTTTTATATAACCACCTCATTCACAGAACCTTTTAAAAATTCTCAATCACATTTTCACTCCACACATTCAGCAAACAGATGCAAGATGAAAACAGAAAATCGTATCAAATTGGTAATAATGAATAATTTGCATATAACGTGGACTAAGTTAACAAAGAAGGCTAGAGCCAATTCTTTACTCCTTCTGCCAATGGACAAACCTCCAGGCCACCACACACTGGCAGTATTAAGCATATTCTTCTTCCTCTTTTTTTTTTTTTTCAGAGACAGGGTTTCTCTGTGCAGCTTTGCACCTTTCCTGGAACTCACTCTATAGCCCAGGCTGGCCTCGAACTCACAAAGATCTGCCTGCCTCTGCCTCCCATTGCCCGGCCTTAAGCATATTTCTTAACATTGCTTTATTTAAAGAATAGATTGGTTGTTTAGAGGCACAATTTATAAAGCAAGATAACCAAATTGTATGAGATTTAACAAATATGGGTTTTGGGGATTTCTTAGAAAATATCGTAAGTATCACTGCCAAAACCTGAATCCTCTTTGTTGGCTTCAAGCTGAGAGCATAAGCGCTGGCCCTGGAGGCTCCTGGAGGGAGCCTAGATTCTAGAGGGAGGCTTGATTTTATTCTTAAAGTACCACCATCACTAGCAAAGAAGACTTTTACAACTGATACCTGCTGGGAAAGGGAAAATCAGTTGTTTCCAATGGAGTGCCACCGGGTATGTTGTCCACGCTCCAGGGCAGGCCTCATGAGTGAGCCAACACAAAATAAACTCCATGTTTGTCCCCGTGTGTGTGTGTGTGTGTGTGTGTGTGTGTGTGTGCTTTTTCTTTTGTTTTGTTGTTGTTTTCTTATTGATTTTTTTAGTTTCTTTCTCTGTTTGATCTTTTTTTTCTGGAATTTGTTTGAGAGAGAGAGAGAAAGCAAGAAGTTACGTGTGTAGGGAGGTGAGGAAGAGGAGCTGGGGGAGGGGAAGAATATGAGCAAAACATTATATATAAAAAGAATTCAGATAAAAAACATTTTTAAAAAGTGAAGTTTAATTTGAAATGTGGCGTGGCTCTTCTCACTACAATGTCAGCCTTTGAGTTTGTATTTCCTTCCCACTAAGACCTGCCTGAGATTTCTTCATCCCAGCAGGGATCTTTCAGCTCCAGGGAGAGCTTGGCCTGGGCTTTAAGGCTGTGATCTCAGACAGACCCACACCCTGACAAAGAATTCTGTAAAGAGGCCAAAATCCCTTTCATTTGTTAGCATTCATCTAAGGGCAGTGCGGGTGTTCGAGGTTGCGTGCTACTCTCCAAAGTTAAGAATGTGAGGCCAAGCCAGCTAGACTCCCACGGGCGTGCTTTGTCTGTTTGGTCTGTGACTGTACAGCCACCCACAGAAGTAAAATTATGCTTTGCTGAACTGCTTTGGATCATGTGGTCATTTTCCTGATGCCTCAGGTACATTTCTAAGTGATTAGTTCACAAAGTGAGGTTTTCTTTCCTGTGACCAAGTGTCTAAGGGCTAACTCTCAGGCTGGGAGGTATACACCACCATCATGCTGCAGTGGTAAGAGTAAGAAGGCACTTCCCAGCCCTGGAACTCACAGGAGCCCAATATCATAATCAGATCAACAATGCAGGTATAAAGGCTCAATGCAGACACATTGTGAGATGGCATGTGTGGTCTGGGAGAAAGGCAAAAGCCACAACTACTCTGGTGGTAAGAACATCTTGGAGATTGCAAGTGTAATTGAGATCCAAATTGAAGTAACTGTGGGCTCTATATCCCTTATTGTTTACATTCTCCTGTCAGGCACCTAGCTAGAGAAAAATGCAGTGATTGGGGAAGTGCAAAAAGCCTCCACATTGAACCTAAGGGTGGATACAATCAAGGCTTTATAGTGACTTACCTTCCTTACCCAGGAAGGGCTCTGTGACATTTCACAATAGAAAAAGAGGCTTTGAGCCTCTCACCAAGATGTCAGGACATAGGACAGGGGTGGGAAATCATTCTTCCTGTTTGGTTAAGGGGAAGGTTAGACGATCTGATACCAACAAGAATGGAATTTCCCCAGATAGTCCTTTGGGCACATACTCCAGTACTGGGGAGATAATTATTGAAAATGTGGGGAGAATCACAGGTTATTAAATACTGTTGCTTTATTGAACTCTGTCTTTAAACTAGTGGTCTTTTGAAAAAAGGTAGGATGGGCCCAGTAAAGATTGGCAATATCAACTTCTCATAGAATGTGTTAATGCTTTGAAAAAAAAAAACCTGTCAGTCAGGAGGTAATAGATTATGTTCTTTGCTGGAGGACGGGACCTGTTAGCGTTCTGCTGTCCTCAGAAACAGCAACAGGAACAAAGCAAGCAGAGGGAGGAGGGCCTGCCTTTCCAGTGGAATCTGGTGGGTCACCTCCCTCTGCCTCTTGTGTCGGGAGCCGCAGCACATGAAACGCCAACTGCAGGTCAGCTCCAACTCATCCCACACTCAATGACCCTCTCTCTTTCTGGAGACCTCTGTCTCCCTCAGGCCCCTGAAGCATCTCCTTCTCAGTACTGCTCACACACCAAAGTTGAGATATCTCTTATGAGTTTGGGGTTGATGGTCTACCTATTTATTGATCAGTCTACCTGTAAAGGCATTAGCCTTTACCACTCAAGCATAAAACAAACTACTCACAAGCAACAACATATAACCATACAACATACAGAAATTCACTTAAAACCATTACTTCTATATTGAAAATAAAATAGCAAATGACAAAAAGTATTTTAATGTGTGATGAAGTTAAACTGTATGTAGGATAATATAGTATAGTCAATGAATAAGGTGAATGAATGATACAGGGACAGATGGGGAGAGAATGAGCCAGGCTCAGTAGACGAAAAATTAGGAGGTTGGAGAAGGCATTATTGATAGAAGAAAGAAGTGAAAAGAATTAGAAAAATAAAAGCAACAATTTAAAAAGCAAAACCAAAGAAAACTGATTTTGGAAAGAGCATTATATAAATACATAAAATTATAAAATGAAGAAAATAAAAAAATAAAAATACAGAACTCACACTCCAGCGTCTCTGGTCTACACAGTTCTCTGAACCAAGTGAGACACTTGGCTTCCTTAGGTTCAGCCCCACCCTCTCTGAGGACAGATGCTGTGGAATCACATAGTAGAGAAACAAGGAACCCAAATTTCTCTTCACAAGGACCAGGTATTATGTCCTCTTATCTTGCATTGAGACTCCTCCCATTACCACAGAAAGGTGCTTTGAAACCAGACCAGGAGGTAGCACCGCTTGGAATATCTTTTCACTACTTTCTATTTTGCATCTTTGGCAGCTTTCCCACTCTTTGGTCATACTTCCCTTTTTGCAGTTTCAATCCATGTAGGAGACCAAAACTAACCTTGGTTCTTTTTATTGTTTATATTCATGGAAACTCCCTCAAGGCTTCATCTGGGACTAGTGAGGATGTCCTTGGCTCCATTGTGACATCTGCTGGCATGAGTCGGGGTCTTAATGTCATGCTACTTGTCTAGGGAGTACTAGGGATATTTTTCTCCAGGGTGACACTCCTTGTAGAATGTTGTGTTGGTTAGGTTCAAACTATTTTTTCTGGCCAATGTTCTTATCAAGGAGATGTGGAATTTTAGGAGTTGTGTGGCATCTTGGGAGAGGTCTCATCATCTTCTGAGTTCTGGGTAAACTAGGAAGGTGGGGAGTAAAATGTTGGCTGACATTTGGCTCCTTGATTCTCTGGCCTTTGACCTCCAAAGCTTGGTTGTGAGCTTAAATACACAGGTCAACTTTTCCAGTTTTATGTGTGAGTACTGGATTCTGAGTTTTACTTCTATATATTATTCAGAAAAAAAAATCTTAGCCACACAGAATATTTGCTCCTGAATGATGGATGTATTTGGTCATGAGTGGTATATTCAGCTGAAAGTTACTTTAGGTAATTGTCTTTATTTACCAGTTTCCATAGCAGAAGCATGTATACAAACAGCAGATAATGGGTGGACAAGAGTCTCATGACTGTACTCAAAGCTTCACATACACATGCACATGCACTCACAGGAATACACACACACCGCCAGAATTTCAACTTGCACTCACACGAGTTGAGCTCGAAACTTGGGGACCGGAAGCAGTCTCATGTCTTCAAATGTGGTATGACACATTTGTTGAGGTACACATCTTAGTGGCTGAAAGCAATTGTCAATATAGGAATGTGTGTCAAGTAAGGAGTCAGATTAATACAGCTTCCCTTTTACAAAGCTACCAGGGGACTATAAATCCCCTTTATGTATCCTTGAAAGGCCCAACATCCACACATGCAGGTAGTTTCAGAGGAGTGGGACCACCTGTGAATATGTAACTTGCAGAAAAACTGCTAAAGATGATTTTAACTGGGGAATGAGGTATGTTCTGATGGGACCACAGACTTGTGGCATTAATACCTCACAGCAGTTCTGTGTAGACCCAAGTTATTTAGAAGCACTTAGGGTATGGGGGAGGGAGCATTTGTGAATTCTCTGAATCCAGTTGCCTTAATGTATATAATCTCAATCTCTATATGTGTAACACTCATATGTTTAGACTTGTCAATCATTACAAACATAGACTAATAGACAGTAATAGTTACACTAAGTCAGTAATTATTGTGAACACAGGATGACAAGAAGGAGAAAGCACACAGACTATCAATAAATTCTTTCAAAAATAAATAAATGAGCTTTTAATAAGAGGAAAGTGTAGGAAATAGAAAACTACAAAGGGCATTTAAATCGGTCCTGGGAGAATTTATGCAGCCTGACAACTAGAATGCACAGCTGAGAAACCAAATTACCAGTAGATCCAAGATGACACAGTTTACATAGCAACACTTGGAAGCCGGAGCACAGGAAGAAAGCAAAGTCTGTGACCCCTGTATCGTAGTGTTTTCTACAGTCCAAGGGGAAACACAGGCAAGAAAAGATGTTGACCATGGGGTGGTGTATGTATGTGCACACATGCCTGCCCTCCTCCTCCACCCTTCCAATGTGTGTTTCATTCAAAACATGATGCAGAATGAGGAAATTAGTGTGTCTATGCAGAAACTTGTACAATCTTGTCTGTCAGATTGGGTGTTCCCATTCTGTAAGAACAGGTCAGGGGCCTGCCAGGTCTTCAGAGCAAGTGATAGCATGCCTGGCTATGATTTTATAAAGTGGGGGTGTTTCTTGTGATGAACACATGAACAAATAGTACACTTTGGGCAACAAATCTGATGACTGATGAAATCACTCAATGCTTTATAGTTAGCGGACTGATCCATTCCCAGAAAAGACAGACATATAGACATAAAGCTGCCAGTGATTCAACAATTCCTATGAACTACTGTGGTTCTTGATTTTCCCTGGTTTTGATGATGATGAAGGTGGTAGTTCTTAGGGAAAGATAGAGAGGGCATGTAGACTTGTCCTCATACTCAGGGACCCCAGGTTCTTTATATACTCTCAAAAAGAATTCATGAGGAGTCCAAAGTAATAAATTGAAAGAAAATTTTATTTCAGAGCAAAGTACCCACTAAAGGGATTGAGGTTGAATCTTTAAGAAAGAATCACCATTATAGGATTTTCTTAAAGGGCTTTATACAAAATGCTGGGGGAATTGGTTCATGTATTGCTTTTCACTAGTGCCATGTCATGAGACAAGGAGCATGTTACTTCATTGTCATGACAGAATGCAGATGGTCAGAAGCTGATTTTCTCTTAAAATAAGCTCAGTTTGATATTACTGATTACACAGTAATACTAGCTAGGTAGTACACAGTATTTAGGCTACAGGTCTCTGCCTTCACATTCCTTTTGATTTTTTGTTTTAGATTCTCCCCTTCCTCCCTTTCTTGTTTCCCTACCAGTTATTATTTCACCACTGAAGTGTTAACCCCCTCTCATTATGTTACTTATTTTGATTCTATGATGGAGGCCTCTCTTTTATCTTTTGATTCCTTCATTGCCAGATGCTGTGAGATTGGGTCAGGTTTGCTAAAACATCAACCAAATAGAGCACCTTTCTCCATTGCATGGAGATTCATCCCACAGCAGTCTTCTTTAGAGAAGCCATGGGGACCTTGATGAGAAACATTGACTAGCTCTGATGAGCAGGATGTCCCCTGTTGAAGTGGAAAGTGAATAATCTCTTCAGGGAAGCTGCATTGCACTGCTGTTGTATCTGGATCCATCAACCAAATGAATTTCTGTGCTCCTGGGCCATTAATCAACATCATTTTGATGGTCACTCCAATTGCTGTTTGCAAGCACTGGTCATGGGAATGACACTGTATGTGTTATTTCACAGAATACAAGTAAGCCACAGAATTCTGCAGAAAAAGTCACCTACTGAAGCTCTACATGTGGCCATGGAGCAAAGAACCAAAGAACAAACCTGTTAATGCAAAACTCCTCAGGTCACACAAGGTGGAATAGCTACTTATACTCACTAGGAAGCACTGCTGGCTATCTGTTATGAAACACGGAAGTATGTGATCTTCAAATATAAAAGATGAGACAAAATCTACTGAGTCTCTTTGGGTTCCACAGTAAAAACATGCAATGGATTTTATTGGTCATGAAACCAAACTTTCTAATGTATTTTTATGATACCCATATCCAATATGTAGCTTTCAGGCCTTTAAATATTTTAAGAATTGAAAGACTCTAAGAAAGATTGCATAATGTCAATGCATGGAGATTTTGAGTGTTCTATAAAGTAAGAAGACATTTATTTGACATAAATCATCATGCATTACTTTTCAGTAACAGGAACTTTAGGGAAATTAATCAGAGTCAAATGAAGGTCAGTTTTCTCCTTCTTCACCATCTTGATCCAAATTACTTTTCTCTGCTTTACATCATTTCATTCTTGCTTGAGATTGATGCAGAACCTGACAGGATACCTGACAGAATTAATTTGGTAACTGCTAGAATCACAACATGATAGTGATGGGCACATATTCCTCAAGATGCAAACAGTGACATCCATTTTTCATGCAGCTTCTTGTTGGTGTGGGGTCATCCCCAAGACCACCCACACCATCTCAAAAGCCCCAAATCTGTCTTAGAACTTGAACCTTGTGCACCAGCTTTCCTTGGTGAGCTCTCTAAAACCTCACCAACCAGAACCATCCCCACACTGCTACGCTCAACTCCAGGTGTGCAAATCCTGGCCTGGCTTTTCTTGGTGAAACCTTCTCAGAACCAAGTCTGCCAAAGCCATCTCCACATCCTAGGCCTGGCTCAAAACATGTAGCTTATATGAAAGCTTTGCGATGAACTTTCCAGATCCTCACCCACTGGTGCTATTCTCCCTCTTCCAGTCTACCTCCATTAGCCTAACAAAGCATTAGGATACAAAACAAATTTATAAAAATCAGTACCTTCAAAATATACCTAATATATATACATTGAGAAAGAAATCATAGAAATCCTCCAAGTCACAAAATATAAAATATCTAAGAACAAACATAACCAAAGAGATAAAAAGATGTTCATAGGGAAAGTTTAAATAGCCCAAGAAGGAGGTTGAAGAAGACAATGATGATTAAAGAATAATAGGCCATTAATTTGAACAGGAGTTGGGGTAAGGCAATACCAGAGCAGTTGGAGGGGGAAGGAGGAATTTGGGTATAAATATGGTACTTGTGTACAAAATTCTCAAGAAATGAAGACTTTAACTTAAAATGGGAAAACAAACAAAAACATTGGCATCTCTGTCATGAGCAAAAGTCAATTCCCTATGAGCTACCAACTCTAACCCTTCCATGGTGTTAGTGGTAGACCTAATTCTTGGAGGTCTCAGGCAGAGAATGAGCAGGTATAGACATCCATCTACCCAGTGTCTCCAGGTTCTTGACATGATACTAGAACAAAACAAAACAAAACAAAAAACTTGGAGGAGTCCAAAGTAATGAATGGAGAGGAAATTTTATTGTGGAGCAAAGTACCCACTAGGGAGGTGGGGATGGGGTCTTTAAGAGAGGATCAACTTCACAGGGCTTTCTTGATGAACTTTATATTAAATGCAAGGGAGAATGGTGCATACAATGGAGCATGCATTGTCTTTTCTTAGTATCATGTGACAACAAGTATGTTACTTAATTGTCATGACAGCATGTAGAAGGTCAGAAACAGCTTTTGAAATAAGCTCAGTTTGGTAGTTACTGATTGTGTAGCTGGATAGTGCATGGTATTAAGGCTACAGGTCCTTGCCTTGCATTCCTGCTTGATTTGTTGTTTTAGATTCTACCCTTTTACTCCTCTTGTTTGTTGGTCATTTTTTATATCAAGACCAATGCACTCAAGTATTAACTTTCTCAAATTCCCTTAATGAGGTAATGAGGTTTCTGTTTTCTTTTTTTTTCCTGTTCTTTGTTGTTGTTGTTGTTGTTTGTTGTTGTTGTTGTTGCTGTTGTTTGAGACAGGGTCTCTGTAGCTCTGGCTGTCCTGGACCTCCCTCTGTAGACCAGGTGGTCCAGGCACAGTAACACAAGTCAGTGCCTTAACAGAAAGACTCTTCAGCTCATCACCATTGTCCAAGGCTTTGCAAAGGCCACATCTGTGTCTATGCCATGGCAGGTCCTGAAAGATCCCAGTCTTTGCTCCATTCTCTCTCATTGCCTTCAGAGATCTACACAACCCACGCAGAAATCTGCATGCAGAAGTGTTGTGGGGTATTTTCATCACATTCTAACACTTCCAAGACTGGCAATAAAGTTTACCTTAAATCAAAGAGGAGAGCTAGCTACTAGCTGACCAGAAATAGTCATATAGGTTTGGGAAGACCCAGAACATAGAGAGACACAAGGAGTAGTAGGGAGGGCTTAGAAGGATTTGCAGCCTTTATGACTGAAGGAGAAAGGAGGTCACTGATCATTCCTCCACCACTTCTCTAATAAATCAGGTTTTCACCCCAATATCTGACTCCTGAATTTTACTTAATAATAGAACAATGTAATCACTCCAACACAGGGCACGAAACCATGAGGCAGCTACTGATTCCAGCTTTGGAACCACCAGAGTTGCCACTGATAGCCAGCTCTGTCATTCAAAAAGCCACTGTACCCTGGCTTCCCACCATGCAGATTTGTCTTGCACATTCTGTGTCTGCCTTTTAGGCATCTCATTCCCTCTCCCTGCAGGTTGTGGGCTTTACCTGTGCCCCCTCACTGGGCCACCACAGCATTGGCCTGGTTGCCTTGACACCCATTTGCACCTGTTCAGCCTCCAACTGCTGCTGCAGCAAACCCTGAGCCCCCAGCTACATTAGCAACAGCAGGTACCCTCAGCCTGACTCAGGCAGTGCAAGGCAGCCTGCTGCAACCCCAGCACCTGCTGCACTAGCCTGGCCACCTGGGCACCTCACTGCCTCCCCCCATAGCCAAGCACCACTGAGGAAACTGACTACCCCCACACAGCTCCATCCTTGCTGTCATTGACAGCAGGTCTGCTGAGACACCTGGGAATTCTTAAGGGGGAGTCAACTTTCTTAAAGTTTTTCCCCATGTTAAGGATGGGGAACAATATTGCAATGCAGGGAGTTAGGTCTCTATATAGTTCCACAATGGGTGGTTTGAAAATGGAAAAATTAAATGAAGGGATAATCAACTTAGCCTGGATTGACATAATGTTGATTATAATTATTATCAGTTTGGTAATTCATGTTTTATCCTTAAAAAGTGGTTTGATGTTGGTGCCAAATATGAAAAACTGACTGATAAGATACAATTCTTAGAAAGACTGACAATGAAACTAAGAAAAATATTCACACAGAGACAGAGGAATTTAGAGCAGAACCTACTGCACCATTGCATTTTAAAACTGAAGAGGGGCAGCCCAAGGTTATGAGAAAACCAATCTTAATTTACCCAATTACCATACAAGAATGATCACCAGATGATAGGCACACCATAGGCTATGCAGAAGGTAACTGGGATCTTGTAGAAATGTTAGATTTGAAGGGATTTAAGGAAGCAGTCATTTCATATGCTATACATTTACCCTTTGTAAATCAGATGCTAAATTCATGGGTAACTTGGAACAGAATTACTCCACAAGACTGGAAAGATTTAGCTATAGCAATATTGGAAGTCATCATCTAAATTTTTGCAGGGTCTTCTAAAGATGCTATCATACCCAGAGATTAGGAAGTAAATTTAAGAACATGATGCCCAAATTTCCAAGAGGTGGGTTGGGTGGTTTTTTTGTCAGTCAATGGGTTATGGATGTTTATAATCATTTAGAGAAGCTGATTGCAAGTTGTTATTGTTCATGGTCAAGGAAGAAACTAAGCAAAGGAGATTAGATTCAGGGAGTTCATTCTGAAAAGAGGGGATATATAGGAATGATATGATATAAGGGTAGATCATTGAATCTATTTTTAAACTAAAAAAAGCAATTACTAGTTGTAACATGAATCTTAAAAGGTCTTATAAAAACAACAACAATAAAAACAAAAACAAAAAAAAACTGGAGCCAGATCTTGAGGTGAAAGCTGAAAGATCAGAGAAACAGAACAAGCCAGCCACATTCTTACCTCTGCAAAATCCTCAGCCTCAAGAGAGAGACTTCCTGCTTACTCACACCTTATATACCTTTCTGTGCCCTGCTGTCTTCCCTCCTGCCTAGTGCTGGAATTAAAGGTGTATGCCACCATGCCTGGCTATGTTCCCAATGAGGCCTTGAACTCACAGAAATCCGAATGGATCTCTGCCTCCAGAATGCTAGGATTAAAGGTGTTTGCTACCACTGCCTGACCTCTATTTGATATAGTGGCTGGCTTTGTCCTGTGATCCCCAGGCAAGCTTTATTGGGGTACACAATATATCACCACATTTCCCCTTTTTTGTCTAAAATGATAAAAGAAGGTTATAACTTATATAAGAAAAACTATATACAATAAGTACAATAACTATATACAATATATACAGGCAATAAATACTTCAACAATGTCTAGTCCATTTGCATTTGACAAGTTCAGCGAAAGTACTTCATTATCTATCCTATTTTGGTAAGTCCAAAATATACCTAATTCATATTCTATCCTAACTTGTATTACCAACCAAAAACTATCTTTTAATGTCTTTCAAACTCATACACTTTATACCTCTTTAGTAAGTTTTTTTTCTGAATTTCTTAACAAGGAAAACTATAACTATCTAAACTTCAACTCCCTCAGAGACCCAAAAAAGGAAATAATATTACCTAAGTAAAGAGAAAAATGCAAATAAGTGACTTCCAAAAAAATGTGAGAAATTACAGAAACAACTGACCTCCTGGACAGTCACCCAAGGTTTCTCTGCGATGTTGGGGCATCCATCTTCAGGCTACAGGCCTACCATGTCTGGCAGATTCATCTGTGAAGCAGGATTTTCTTAAAGACCTACCTACCTAGTCTTGACAGGGTTTGGCAGTCCTTTCTTTTGTGCCCTACTTGTCCATTTTGGACAGCATACTGTCAGCAGTCCACACAAGGGCATTTTCTTTCTCAGTGACTAACTTTTGTTACAAAGAAAGTAAACTCCATAAGGAGTTTCTTCAATGCCCATCATCTTCTCTGAAGTATATTGGTGCTGCTTAGGAGCAGACATGTCTCATTGTGATAAAAAAAGAAAAAAATCTATGCTACTAAAATACATTAAATGCCATATTCTGTACATCTCTGAAGTATTTGAAGATGACCTGTATATCTAAGTTATAGCTCTGTTTGATCTTGTAAACATACCTAAAATAACTACAAGTTTGATTGTAATGACTTAACTTTCATTTCTTTATATCCTAATTAGTTGGTAATAATAGCTTTCAAGGACTAGCAACTTACATTACATTGTTAAATGAACTGTATAGGTACAATGCCTTGAACAAGATTAGAAATGTATGTACAGTATTTTCTAACAAAATCAATCTCAAATTGGTATCAATATACACAATTTGTATACAATATACAAAAATCCAATCCAATGTAAAATATTTAAAATTAGTAGTTGCCTTTTAAAAGTAGATTCAATATCTACCTTTTTATCATATATATATATATATATATATATATCCCTTTTTTCTTCTCAGAATAAATGCAATAATCTACCCTTTTATCCTATCATTTCTATATCTTTTTTTCAGAGTAGAATCAATAATCTACCTCTTATCTATATCCTCTTTTTTCTTTTTCTTTTCAAAATAAGAACCCTGAATCTAATCTCCTTTGCAATTAAGCATCCTAAACAATGACAATTATCCATAACTCATTGAACGACCAAAAAACCACCCACCCCACCTCTTGGGAATGTGGGTGTTGTGTTCTTAAAATTACTCCCTGCTGATTGGGGGCAAAGGCATCTTTAGGGAAGCCTGAAAGAAAATTTTTGGGTTAATTGTCAAGTCCTGGTAGAGGTAGCTGTATCATTTGTTGTCCAGTCTCTGCATAATGGGAAAATGCAGGGCTTGTCTCAAGTCCTTGCTCGAGTACGCTGTGAGGCTGGATCGTCTCAGCTAGCCATTTTGAAATTGTCCTGAGCAGTTTGTAGTCCAAAGCCAATCTTTGGGTGGTGTTTGTTATCTTAGTGGTATTATCATCATCCTTATGGAATCATTATGAGGCTCCATCATCTTTTTGGAGACTTCAAAGTCTGTATTAGATCAGATTACTTCTTTTCTTGGTAATTTTTTCTGGGTAGTTCTCTCTTCTTCTTTGGAGGCTTATTTGTCCAAAGGTATATAAATTCCTCAAGATGGTTGTTTTTATTTCCCCAGAATGACAAAAACAAAATCCTTCCCCAACCCTAACTTTGGGGAATTTCCAAATCTAATCTTTGTTGGTTTTGATTTATGGTTTCTCTGAATTTTTTTGTTCTCTCTTCTATATCTGTTCTATCACCCCAAGCAGTATGGTGTTTTACAATAGGCATTAGGTTCTTTAATTTCTCTGAGAAGGGATTTTTTTCCATGATGGCATGGAAGGACTGAATTGAATTTGCCATGGGGGACTGTGAGAGGCCCCTCAGGGAGTTTCCTGAGGGCAAAGGCAAAGGATTACCTTGTCTGTCACTTGTAAAGATCTATTCCTTAGTCCAATGTTTGCCTTTACCACACCTTCTACATAATCCAGAAGGGAGGGGCATTCTCCTGGGATTATTCCTTGAAAAAATTATTATTTCTTGGAATGCCCTGTTTACAGTCCCTTTTTGGGTGACCTTGTTTACCACAATTGGAACACCTGACATTACTATTTTTCTTCAAACCTCTGAAAATCACCTCTCCTATCTAAGCATCATCATGGTCATGAGATTCAATATTAATTGTATCTCAGATCCATTCCTCCAAGGGTGCTGATCTTGCCTTTAATGGCCTAATTATCCTTTTGCATTGTGCATTAGCATTTTCAAAAGCCAGAGATTCAATTATTATCTGTCTAGCTTCTGAATTTGGTATCATTCTATTACTGCTGAAGGCAGCCTTTGTAAGAAATCTGTGAAGGTTTCTTTTGGGCCCTGTATAACTTTTGTAAATGACTCAATTTTCTTTCCTACTTCTTCAATTCTGTCCCAAGCATTCAAGGCTGCCATGTCACATAGAATTAGGGTGTGGTCATCATATAAAGATTGTCTTTGTATATCAGCATAATCACCTTCTCCAAGAAGTTGATCTTGGGAAATTTCCATACCTCTAGCCCTACATCATTGCCAATTTCATAGCCTCGTCTTTCCACCAGGTCCTCTATTATGACTGTGGACCAGTTTCTAGGATAGCTGTCACCAAATCTTTCCAGTATTGAGGGATAATTCTATTACAAGTTGACCACAAGTTTAACATCTGCTTTACAAACAGAGAATATATACCATGTGACACTATAGCTTCTTTGAATCGTCCTCAAATCTAACATTTGCACAGGAGTCCAGTCAGCTCATACACAGCTTTGAGCATTTGGCAGTTCCTGTATGGTTACTGGATAGATTAGTGTTGGCTGTTTGAAAAACTTAGGCTGTTTGTTTGTACCAGTATAATGCAATACTAAAATTGGTTCACATTTAAATTCCTCTGTCTGGGTCTAAATTTCTCTATGATCTGTTTTAACAAGTTTTTCTAAAACTTTTATCTTGGCATTCATATTAACCAACTTTTTTAATGATAAAACAAAAATGATCAAACAAATAGTATTTATAATTAACATTACATCTATCCCATCAACATTAATTATCCTCTCATTTAATTGTTCCATTTTCAAACTACTTAATATGTTATCAAACAGAGACCAAACACCCTCCATTGTAAAAATGTTTCCCATTTTTTTGATGTGGGAAAAATTATCTTTTAACTAATTTCCCCCTTTAAGATATCTTAATTGACTCACCAAATTTGCTGACAGTGATGATTCAGATGTGAGACTGACTGTTTCTCCATAGAACAGTAGAAGCCCAAGCAGGTTTCAGGGCAGCTACCTAGTGTGGTAGCAGCCCAAGATGGGGATCCAGAGAGAGTCCACAGCCCATCAGGAGAAAAGAAGCCAAAGAGACTCCTGCCCATGTGGGGTAGAGACTCCAGCTGCATGTAACTCCATCCTGAGCCACAGGCAAGTGGCTTTTTCATGAATTCTTGCCACAAATGTTGGGTGCCATATGTAACAGGAATTGCTAAACAGTCTTATTAACAAAAAAAGGGGAGAACCAAATATTGGGGTGAAAGCTGAAAGATCAGAGAAACAGAAGAAACAAGCCAGCCATGTACTTACCTCTATGGCTAGTCTCAAATATTTTACATTGGTATGGATTTTTGTGTATTTATACAAATTACTAGTTATTTTTGTTATACTGCATATGTTCCTGCTCTTATTTAAGGTATTTTTATATGTTGGTACAATTTTAAGGTTATTTTTGTTATAACATACTGTATATATGTTCCCACTTTTGTTTAAGGTATTGTACTTATGAAGTCCATTTAAAAATGTAATGTAAAGTTCTAGTCCTTGAAAGCTATCATTATAAACTATTACAATAATTAAGAAATGCAGGTTAAGATGACTATTAAGTCATCTACAACAATCAAACTTTTAGTCATGTTAGTTATTCAATGTCAATCAGAGATATATTTTAGATAGATATATGATCTTCAAACACTTCAGAAATCTACAGAATATGGCATTTAAGATGTTTTAATTACATAAGGTTTTACACAACAATGAGGCATATCTGCTCCAGGAAGCATCAGATACTTCAGAAAATGATGATGGGCATTAAAGAACCTCCAAACAGAGTTTACTTTCATTGTGGCAAAGTTAGCCACTGGGAAAGAAATCCCCCTCGTCTCGATTGCTAACAGTATGCTGTCCTAATTGGACAAGCACGACAGAAAAGAAGGAGACTGTCAAACTTTGCCAAGACAAGGTAGGTCAGTCCTTCAAAATTCCTGTTTCACAGAAATGTCTGTCAGATATTCTAGCCTTGCAGGTTGAAGATGGATGCCCAGCATTGCAGAGGAAACTTGAATAACTGTCCAGGCATCCAGATGTCATTTCTAAAGTTTTGGAAGCTGTTTGCTTTGAAGTTCCTGTTCACTCAGGTAATATCGCATCCTTCTCAGGTCTCTGGTGGGTTAAAGACTAGATAGCTATAGTTACAGTTTTTCTTGTTGTCAAATGAGGAAAAGAAACTCACAAAAAAGGTGTAAAGTGTATAACGTAGAGAGACATAAAAGCTTAAGCTGTGTATCTAAATAATGTTCTGAGGTCTAAAAAGATATTTTTGGGTTAGTAATACAAGTTAGGATAGAAAGTAAATTAGGTACAAAACTTTGGACTCACCAAGACAGGATTGATAATGGAGTAGTTTCTCTGAATTTGCCAAATAAAAATGTGCTGAACATTATGAATTTAATTCTTACCTGATAACTATTCATCTTGTATATAGTTTTACTCTGTTAAAGTTAAAACATTCCCTTTTTATTTAGACAATACCTGATAATTGTTCTTATTGTATATAGTCTTACTGTGTTGGAGTTAAAACCTTTTTATTTAGACAAAAAGGGGAAATGTTGTGAGATATTTGTTTGCACTGACAATTCTAAACTGCTACTAAAATTAAACCTTGAATTAAGGGGCAGAGTCCATGACTGGCTAACCAGAATTAGACATAGAGATTTGGGAGGGTCAGATAGAGAGGTACAGGCAGAGACAAGGAGGGGCCTAGGGAGATTTTGTGGTCCTTTTGATCTGAGAAGGTGGAGAGAAAAAGTCAGCTTATTGTTTCTTGATGATTTCTTGTTCTGTCAGGTTTGCATCTCAATATCTGACTCCCGAGTTTTTATTGATAAAGAGTAACTTACATAAACACATTGATGGTGTTATATTCTTGTCTTCTTGTTAGGTCAAAATATATCACAAAAGCAACTTAAGGAAAAAAATCTTGACTCACAGTCTGAGGAGACAATACATAATGTCTGTGAACTCATGGAGAGTGTGGCATAATCCATCAACAGGACATTGCAATTTTAAACATTTGTGCACAAAATGCAGGTACATCCAATTTCATAAAACACCATTATTAGTCATTAAGACACATATTAACTCCAACACAGTAATAGTTGGTGACTTCAATACCCAACATTTAGCAATGGACATGTCATCTAAACAAAAAGTATAATCACAGAAATAGCTGAGACTAAATATATCATAGACCAAATGGACTTAATACATGTTTACTGAGTGTTCAACCCAAACACTAAATAATGTTCTTTCTTCTTAGCCACCCATGAAAGTTTCTCTAAAATGAACCACAAAATGGGACACAAAGCAAATATCAACAAACTCTGGAGAATTGAGATAATTCCATGTATTTTGTCTGATCACAGTGGAATAAAAACAAAAGAAACTGCAATAAAATTCTTAAAGCAAAGGAGCTAGACCAACACACTTTTGGATAGTAAATGAGTCAATGAAGAAATCAACAAGAAAAAAATCCATTAAATTAAATGATAATGGGAATACAACATATGTAAACCTCCCAATACAATGAAAATTGTCATGGCAGAAAGCTCTTTTATATGTACATACATATACATATGCATATATGTTAATGATACATTTCAAAGCTGGGTGGTAGTGGCACACACCTTTAATCCCAGCATTCAGGAGGCAGAGTTTGAGGCCAGCTTAGTCTACAGAGTGAGTTCCAGGACAATCAAGGCTACACAGGGAAGCCCTGTCCCCAAAAAAGAAAATGCATTTCAAAAGTTTAGAAAAGCAAGAAAAAAAACTGAACAAAAACCAGTAAACATGATAAAATAATCAAACCAGAACACATCATGAGGTTTGCAGGCAAATGGATGGATCTAGAAAAAAATCATCCTGAGTGAGGTAACTCAGACTCAGACAGACAAACATGGTATGTACTCACTCATAGGAGGATACTAGATGTAAAACAAAGATGACTAGACTGCTACTCACAACTCCAGGGAGGCTACCTAGTTAAGAGGACCCTAAGAAAGACACAGGGATCGCCCAACAACAGAGAAATGGATGAGATCTACATGAACAACCTGGACGTGAGTGGGGGTAATGAAGAGCAAGGTACAAGGGAAAGAGAGCTTAGGGGAGCGGGAGACCCCAGTTGAATCAAGAACAGAGAGGGAGAACAAGGAATAAGAGACCCTGATAAATGAAGACCCCATGGGAATAGGAAGATGCAAAGTGCTAGAGAGGTCCCCGGAAATCCACAAAGATACCTCCACAATAGACTACTGGCAATGGTCGAGAGAAAAGCCTCAACTGACCTACTCTCGTGATAGGATGGCCAAACACCCTAACTGTCGTGCTAAAATCTCATCCAATGACTGAGGGAACCGGATGCAAAGATCCATGGCCAGGCCCCAGGTATAGCTCCAGGAGTCCAATTGGTGAGAAATAGGAGGGATTGTATGAGTGAGAATTGTTGAGACCAAGACTGGAAAAAGCACAGGGACAAATAGCCAAACTAATAGAAACACGTGAACTATGAACCAATAGCTGAGGAGCCCCCAACTGAATCAGGCCCTCTGGATAAGTGAGACAGTTGATTAGCTTGAACTGTTTGGGAGGCACCCAGGCAGTGGGACCGGGACCTGTCCTTAGTGCATGAGCTGGCTGTTTGGAACCTAGGGCTTATGCAGGGATACTTTGCTCAGCCTGGGAGGAGGGGACTGGACCTGCCTGGACTGAATCTACCAGGTTGAACTGAATCCCCAGGGGAGTCTTTGCCCTGGAGGAGATGGGAATGGGGGTGGACTGGGGGGAGGGGGGGGCGCAGGAGGGGGGAGGACAGGGGAATCCGTGGCTGATACGTAAAATTAAATTAAATTATAACAAAATGTAACAATTTTTAAAGTAAGAAAATGAAGTCTCTGGGAAGATGAACCATGACAAGCCCTTAGGCACTGTGAGGGGCTGGAAGATGTCCAAAAGCCCTTTTTCTTCACTCTGGGACTCTGTCCTGATGCTCTGTTTGGCTTGCCTCTCTACATACCTGTTTGGTTCTTTTCTCATGCACCTTCTTTTTAAGGATTTCTGAAGCTTTCTTCTATTTCTGTCATTGGGAGCATGTTTAATTTTTTTCTATTCTTCCTCTCTCTTTCACTGTCTGTCACAGAAACAAACTCCAGTCTGTCACTTTTTCTAAAAGTAAATGTGGTTCTCCAACTCTGTGTCATGACTCATCACATGACTGAATATGGAAGTCATAAGAAATTTGCTAGCTTTAAAACTGGATGCGAAATGACCAAAATCAATTTCAAAATCAAACACATAGTGAAACTAGGTTGTTTCTGGCACCCTTACCCATGATGAACCATGAAACTTCATTGTCTTCTTGGACACCTTCACCCATGTTGAACCATGCAACCTCACTGTCTTTTTGGTTTTAAATACCCAACAAGTGCAGTGTTCAGGTCACCTGCTGTCATACCATGCAATGAAAACTAATGTTGCTGAAACACATGGGCTCATAGTGAAGAATGTTGTCTGCCATGTCTTGCAGTGGTTTTTTTGTTTGTTTGTTTGTTTGGTTGGTTGGTTGGTTTTTGTTTTTTATTATTTGGTTTGTTTGGGTTTTTTTTTTGTTTGTTTGTTTTACCTATACTAAGTTTTCTCCTCTTATAGAGACATAATGGAGTAATTATTGTTCTAGTGACTTTCTGTTACTGTGGTTAAGTGGAAGGAGGAATGAGCTCATTTGGCTTACAAATTACCATCCCTCATCATGGGAAGCCAAGAGGGGAAGCTGGGGCAGGAATAGAAGCAGAGACCACAGAGGAAAGTTGCCTCCTGACTTGTTCTCCACAGTTTGCTCAGCTTGCTTTCTTATATACATCATATCCAATTGCCCAGATGTGGCACTGCTGGATGTGGACTTAGCCCTCCAACAACTATCATTAATCAAGAAAATACTATGCAGGCATTCTCACAGGCACACTTGATTTAACCAAGTCCTCAGTTGTTTCTTCTTCACATGGGACTCTAGATTGTGCCAAAATGAAAATAACCACCAAAACTGACCCCTTGTCAATATGACACACAAATACATCATTGCTAAACTATAATGTTTACTTCCATGTGTTCCACCAGTTTCATGTTAATATCAGTACCACAACTGAAATCATGGTCCAACTTTCAGAAGTCTCATCATCTTTAAGAACTTCAACACTTTAAAAGTTTAATGTATCAAGCTCTCAAATATAACATGAGCAAAGCTCATACAAACTCACAGACACTGAAGCAGCAAGAACAGGGCCTGAATGGGTCAGCACAAGGTCTTCTGAACATATATTATGGCTCCCAGCTACTGTTTTTATGGGATTCCTGAGTGTGTAAACATTGGGTCTGTTTCTTGTGCCTTCTTTTGTCCTCTTTTCTTCTGTTGGATTGTCTTATCCAACTTTGCTGAGATAGCTTTTGTTTTATCTTATTATATTTTATTTTATTTTTAAATAAATGAATAAATGAATGACTGAAAATCTAACCACTAGGGTAAAGGTTAATAACTGAACTGTCAGTTATACCTGCTGGGAGGAGAAAATCAGTTTTCTCCAATAGAATGACACTGGGTATATCAATCACTCCACAGTTTGGGTGTGTGGGGGTCTTTTGGTTACTGTTTGGATTTGGGGGTGCTGTGGTTTTACTTGGGGATTTTTGTTGTTTTATGGTGTTTTATTGTTGTATTGGGTTTTTGTTTTTTGAGAAAGAACTTAAATTTGGGTGGGTAGGGAGAGGGAAATGATCTGAAAGTACTTAGAGGAGGAGAAAAATCTGATCAAAATATATTCAAGTTTAAACATTGTTTTAAATAACAAAAATATAATTTTAAAAGCCTTATTTAAGAAGGAAATTTTCGCCAGTGCAGAATTATATTTAGTTTCTGCCCTGTGAATGCGATGTTTCATTGTCTTTTGGGTCTAATAATTACATACGAATAATCAAGTTATTGTTCCTTACTTGTACTCTGGAAAATGTGGTCATTTTCTTTAAGTTTTCACTTCTGATTCTCAGTAACAAATTGGATGAGATGCATCACAGTATTTATGATAATAAGCCTTATTTAACTAATTAGAGGTTTTGTTAGTTTGAGGGGTTTTTTTATTGAAACAATCATGCTTGTCTTGTCTTTAATTCTGCTCTTAGCATATTGAAGAACAGGGTCACAAGTTAAGGTCCAGCCTAGAGTAGCAAGATTGAATATCTAAAGAGAATTTATTTTTCTTTGTTATTTTGGAGAAGTCTGTATTGTAACGTCATTAGCCCCTCTCCCACTTCTTCTCCTGTTTCTCATAAGTTTCTATGCATTTCACATCATTAGATGTTATCTTCTCCCATAAGAGGTGGAAATTTTATAATTACCCTTTATTAATTTGTTTCCAACTTGTATTGTTGTGTGATATTTTAATTATGTTCTGACAAATAAAGCTTTCTTGGAGTCAAAGGGTGGAGCTAGCCACTAGCTGACCATAGAGGTTTGGAGGACCGTAGAGAGAGGAGACAGGAAGTGGTAATGTGAGGCTGAAAGAGGATCTTGGCCCGGCCCTATGGATGGAGGAAAGGAGACATAGAAAGTGACCATGGCTGTTCCCCTGCTTCTCTGATCTTTCAGGTTCTTACCCCAAATATTTGATTCATGATTTTTTATTGATAAAGGTTAATTAGATTAATGCTTCATCTGGTGCCCAACATGGGTCTCAAACCCACAACCCTGAGATTACAAGTTTACCGACTGAGCTAGCCAGGCTTGGGGAAGAAAAGGAAAAGCCAATCAGTGGCAAGCAGTGACTCCTGTGAGTGCAGCTCTCACAGGTGCCGGTAGCTGCAAAACCATGGGCACGTGGCTGTTTTGTGAATTCATGCCCCAAAAGTTGGCCCATGATGTAACTGCTTTTCATTAATCCTGCTGCTGTAAGAAACCTATCACCCATTATACTGTGGGTAAACCCAATAAAAACTCATTAGTTCACCAAGCTGGCTGGACATTGGTACAATCCTGACTTTGGTCTGTCCTGATCTTCCTTCCTGGTGAGTAGGGGTGTGTGTGTGTGTATGTGTGTGTGTGTGTACATATGTGGTGGGATATTTGATCACACTGTGATACCCTGAGACTGTATTAATAAAGTTAACCTTGGACCAGGAGCCAGAGCCAGTGACTAGTTGACAAGAATTAGAGAGAATACAGAGGACACAGGATACTGACAGAGAGGCACAGGAAGGAGTGGGAAGGGATGTGGAGAGCTGTGGGCTTTTTGTCTTTCCTTTTTTGGTCTGGAAGTGTAAAAAGAAAGTCAGCTGGCCACTCCTCCACTACTTCTTTGATCTATAAGATTTTCACCCCAATATCTGATCCGTGAGTCTTTATTGGTAACAGAACAACATAAACATGAGTGTGTGTGTGTGTGTGTGTGTGTGTGTGTGTGTGAGAGAGAGAGAGAGAGAGAGAGAGAGAGAGAGAGAGAGAGAGAGACCTACCAAGAGAAAAAAACCATCCAAAATTATTTTTTTGTCCTTTTCACTGTTTAGGTTCCTTGAGGTACCTTAGAGGTTACTTGTGAGAAACTCCTTGGCTTCATTGCCCTTCTTAATCCTGTACTAGTTTTTGCATGGGCTAAAGTCTTATTGTCATGTTGCTTGGAAATACCAGGAACATATTCACCTGCAATGGTCATAGTTATTCTTGAATAATTTTTTCTTGAGTAGGGTACAAATACAGTTGTCCCTGTACAATGTTCTGATCAAGGTGATGTGTACTTGAATAGCCATATGGAGTGTTTAGAGGAGTTCCATCATCCTCTGAGTCCTCACTGAACTGGGGAACAAAGGGTAACATGTTGGCTGTCTCTTGTCTCTTCCATCCTCTGGCTCTGACCTCCCAGTTCTTAGTTGTGAGCAGCTAAAACACAGTAGTTAGTTTCACTAGTTGAAGTAGGAGTAATGAGTATTATTTTCCCTTTTTTGTAATTTTAGATGAAACATGGCTACTCAGAATATTTTGTATTCTAAATAATTCATATTTCAGTACTTACACTATTAAAAGAGTATGATCTTGAGGCTCAATTCAGATGAAACTGATTGTGGATAATAGTCTTTAGGGACCAGTTTCCATAGTAGAGACAGAATAAGAGTGGAATCAAGCCAACTGTAGATGTACTGTGTAGACAAAGCCTTTAGGTTGAAGTCAGAAATGCAAGGACACACTCATAAACACACAAACTCATCACAATAAATCCAGCTTACTCATGCATAAGATAGTCCCAAAACCTATGAAACAATGAACTCCAAGGTTGTTCCACTATCTTTTCTACCTTATTTTTTTATAAGCACATACTGGGGACAGAAGCAACACTCAGTGATACATTTAAGTCAATCAAGAAAAACCAGAACTTTTGAGACAGTTTCCAGTAGACTCTGTATGCCTTTACATGTCTCAAGTAGCCCCAACATCAACAAACTAGCCTCGGGACAGCATGAACACCCCTTTCTAGGGGTGGTATGAGCACCTCTTTTGTGTATTTTGCAGAAGACATGCCTGAGTTCATTTTCATCCAGAAACAGGCTACATTTCTGTGATGGGTGCTCTGTGATGGACTGTTTGAGTTTTATATCTCCCACAGCAGTTCTGTAAAGACTCAAGTCAATAGACTCAATGACACTGGTGCACCATGAAGCACTTCTCTCGATTCTCTGGTTCGAGGAACCTTAAGGTACATAACACAACCATTACTGCATCCATCGATTTTAGCCTTTATTAAGTTAATCATTATAGACACAGGCAAACAAAATATTACACAAAACTAAAGATCATCAACAGTTACACAAAACCAGCAATTATCATAAACACAGACTGATAGGAAAAATGTAATTACAACTAGAGTATATACCAAGATTTGATTTTCAATTACAGATTAGTATTTTAATTAATTAGAGAAGATTATAGGAAACACAAAGTTAATGCGGGTGTTTAAATTTCTGTTCTCTATAAAGAGCTTTTGCAGCCTGGAAAGTGGAATGCCCTGTAGCAAGAGTTTTCCTGCCTGGCCCACAGTTAGGACAAATCTCTCTCACCTGCCAGTCCCACAGCCGCTCAGACCCAACCAAGTAAACACAGAGACTTATATTGCTTACAAACTGTATGGCCGTGGCATGCTTCTTGCTAACTGTCCTTATATCTTAAATTAATCCATTTCCATACATCTATACCTTGCCATGTGGCTCGTGGCTTACCGGCATCTTTACATGCTGCTTGTCCTGGCGGTGGCTGGCTGTGTCTCCTTCCACTTTCCTGCTCTTTTCTCCTCTCTGTTAGTCCCATCTATACTTCCTGCCTAGCCACTGGCCAATCAGTGTTTTATTTATTGGCCAATCAAAGCAACACATTTGCCATACAGAACATCCCACAGCAATGCCCAATTGAGAAACTAAATTGCCAGTTGATTCAAGAGGGTGCTGTGACCCTTTAGAAATAATATTCCTGTCTACTGTAATGTATTATACAGCTAAATGTGGAATCCACAAGTCAGAAAGGATATTGCTCATTATGGTAAATTTCTTTGTGCATATGTGTATGTGCATGTGTCTGTGGTGTGTATGTGTTGTTTGTGTGCTCTGTGTGTTTGTGCACACATGCATGCTGTATGTGTGCTCTGTGTGTGTGCTTTGGTGATATGTATGTGTGTGTTGTCTGTGCTGTGTGTTCTGTGTGTGTGCTATGCTCTGTGTGTGTATACACTGTGGTGTGTATGTGTGCTGTGTGTGTGTGTGTGTGTGTGATATTTTATCTGTGTCCCCCAGTAAAGTTTATCTGAGGATCAGAGGGAAAAGCCAGCCACTATATTAAACATAGAAGTCAGGCAATGGTAGCACATGCCTTTAATCCTATCACTCAGGAGGCAGGGATCCTTCTGGATCTCTGTGAGTTCAAGGCCTCACTGGGAACACAGCCAGGTGGCACACACCTTAAATTCCAACACTAGTTAACTATAAAGGTCTGGAGGTCTGTACAGACAGACTGGAAGTGATAGAGCTGGGCTGGAAGAGGAAGTGATGTAGCTGGGCAGAGAGAGGAAATGAGTTGGCAGAAAAGAAAGGCATATAGGTGTGGGTATACAGGAAGTAGGTCTCTTTGAAAGCTGTGGAGTTGGTGAGGTGAAGTTAGCTGTGGCTTTTCCTATTTCTCTGATCTCTCAGGTTTTAACCTCGATATCTGGCTCTGGGTGTTTATTTAATAAGACCTTTTAAGATTCATGTTACAGATACGTGTTGTGGTATGTGGTGTGTGTGTGATGCATGTATGTATGTCTGTGTTTTTATTTGTGGGTGTGTGCTGTGTGGTATGTGAGTGTGTTTGGCAAAAAGAAGAGAAAAATAAAGATGAAAGAAATCAGTGTGTCTAAATAGAAACTCTTAGCACTTACTAGTTTTGGATGGGGCATTCATATTCCATAAATGTAGGATATTTGGTACCTCTGTATCCTTGGGGCCAAGTGATAACCTCTTCATCCTTGTGGACTGAAATACTTCTTGGATGGTCAGGGTTTCCGAGCAGCAATGGTGCACCCTTATTGGGGCTTTAGAAAGTGAAGTAAGTTTATAATGGTTTATCCATAGTGAGACATACACTTTGGGCAATATATCTAGTACCAATTTAGCCAATACTTTGTACTTGATGAGTTAGGACTGCTTGAATGAGGATCAGCAAAGAGTGAAAGTGTAAAGAGAGTGGTGTAGAAATGAGTGAAAAGACATTTCAGGCTTAGGCACCCAACTCTGACACAGATAACCTGGTTGAGACGGATGAAAAGACTGCTGGTGATAAGCCCTTCCCTTGGGGCCTCTTTTTCTATTAAGTAGAACTTTTACTGTTGACTGTAAAAAACTTTTACTGTCCAAACTTTTGTTTGGACTCATGGACTCCTTCTCTTCTAATCTATGGGAATGAGCCATTGGTGTTTAGTGTCAAAGTATGAGTCACTGATTTAGGAAAATAGCAAGATAACAAATGGATACATTAATCCCAGTACTCAGGAGGCAGAGCCAGGCAGATCTTTGTGAGTTCAAGGCCAGCCTGGTCTACAGAGCGAGATCCAGGAAAGGCGCAAAGCTACACAGAGAAACCCTGTCTCGGAAAAAAAAAAGAAAGAAAAGGAAAGAAAGAAAGAAAGAAAGAAAGAAAGAAAGAAAGAAAGAAAGAA